>JAOYSI010004784.1:0-14037 GCA_025775065.1 Hiodon alosoides
CCCCCCCCCCCCCCCCCCCCCCCCCCCCCCCCCCCCCCCCCCCCCCCCCCCCCCCCCCCCCCCCCCCCCCCAGGTCTTAAACGTGTTCTGTATACGTTACACTTAATTTTATTGTGTGCAATAATAATAATGCAAAAAAATGAGAGAAATTTAAAATAAGCTCTAGAGATGAATTCATTATGAAATCACAGAAGCAGATTTAATTCAAGTTTAAAAATAAAAATCACTCTCACTCAGATACAACGCAACACCCAGCTGTTTTAATCAGCGGTTGAAGCATTTGCTACAGTTGGGTTTACTCAGTCCCTTCCCTTCCTCTGGTCTGAAAGGTGTGAGGAACTCTTCGGTGTTAAGTCCGTGGATAATACAACCGAGGTTTGCATAAGGCTAAATCTCTGAATGAACCGTGAAGAGTTTACAAGCAAAACCCAGATGGCTTTTAACCTGAGGGGAATCTGAGCAGGGATCTGAACCCTGAACGCCGCACCTCTGCTCGTTAACTGAAGGTTTCGAACTAAAAGGCGGAAAAACAACGAACTTCCCTTGCTTGGTTATTAGGATCAACAAAGCACTGCGAGATGAAAAGGACTCTCTCTAACAGCTGTAGACTTGAAGGTGTTGGACTGGCGGGCTGGATTTGAGAGACCACTCTATAGTGGAGTTACAGCCACCAGGTGTTGGCCGGATACTTGGCAGCTCAGGGTTTTCATATGCTTGCTTTTTCTGTGAGATGGTTTAGAGGTGATGTAGTATGTCGTCATTTCAGTGGAAACGGAAGGGCCTCGCTTCCGTTTGAAATGATGAAACGGATGTTTTTAACTCGCATCTTAACTATAACGCCTACTGGGGCAACAGTCTAAATTCAGAGCTGAGCATGAGATCTCCTAATGAGCAGTTTGAGGTCCCCAGAACTTCTACCTTTGATTTTCAGGCAGACGGCGTTGGCTGTCGCTCTGGAGCAAATATCAGCTTGGTCTGTTAGTTTTTTCCGAGCGATATGAAGCATGTCAGTGAAATTTAGCCCACACCCTGGCTGTGGGTTGAATTCAGGGCAGCCTATGCCAGGAGAGCAGAACAGGGACCAGACTGCAACATTGTGACAACATCAATTGCTCCACTAATGAATGAGACTTGGAAATGTGGTTTCTATTACAAAATGTGCCATGTACTTGAGGCCACTACACGCTCGGTGATATGAAACCATATTAAGACTAACACAAAATAATATATTTTAAATAAACTGCTGTGTTTTTTAATACATAAAGCAGGGAGAAAAGGCAATGTTTCAACACTTACCCTCCCTGACAAGCTACGTATTAAAAGCAGTGACTCGTCTTAAACTCTGAGATTGAGCTGAGGTGCCAAATTCTATACTGCAGGGTTAAGAAATGCACCAAAGCCAAAAAGCTGTAAAAGGCACTTTTTTCCCCCTCTGCTCCCTCTCCACGTTCTCCTCGGCCTTCACCCTAGGGTGGTTTGTTTTGCCTGAAGCTCTGCTGTTGACCACTTCCCAGTGGGAAAGCTAGAAAACAAAAGGGCAAGGCAATCTGGGGGACAGGTTCCAAGTCGCCAAGGGGGGGCCGCTAAAATGGCAGTTGCTGCGCCTACGCCGCCTTTCACAGCCCCAGCAGGAAGTCACTTCCTCCGCCAGGGTTCCTGGAAAGCGGACAAAACCAAAGGGAGCCGCCCACTGCGGCTCGCCAATGAAAATGCCCGTTCTCCACTTTTATAGCCAATTACCATTACATCGACTCATTCATCCAGTGAGGGAAACCCCAAAAAAAAAACAGTCAGCCAGAAATCGGCATCCAAAAGTATGTTAACTTCCCTGTCGTAGAATTAGTTCAGCTATTTTAAAAAATGGATATAGATTCCAGGGTAGGTTTCTATTTACTCTCTGGATAATTTTGTGGAAAAAAATAAATAAATAAAAAGCTAAAATGGTTTGCTTCTTTTTCAGTTACAGACAAAGTTGCAAACGCCACAACATGTGGCCAAAGTAAAATAAGATTATATTTCACTATATCTTATAACCATAACTAACTATAATTTATGGTTGGTTAAACAGAGATCAGATTAAGTATGTTTACAGTATAGGTATTAAGTTCGTCAATAAAATAAAAAATGTATTTTGAGATTTATTATTTGTGTACTGAGAGGAAATGAAACCTATTCATTTTAGTTTTAGTTATAGAAAACACAAAAGAAACAACAATGATGTTAACCGAATCTGGTCACTAATTTGAGGACCCACTTTGAAGAGAAAACAAATCCCGTAAGTTCTGTGAAGTTGGCAGGAAGTGAGAGGCTGCTCAGGAAATACATGAAATGTGATGAAGAACAAACACACCCACTCACTGCTCTCCATTCTTCACACAGGCTCAGCAAAAAAAAAGGCAATGCGTTAAAGGTTTCTGCCCAAATCCAAACCTTATGTGGCTTTCCAAAACCAAAAACACCGTTTTGTCCCAGAGCCACCATCTTATATGTGGTCGGCAGGAAAATCCTCTTTTAAAAAAAGAAAAACCAAACACTTTTCTAAAACTAGGCAGGCCTGTTGACCACAAACAGGGCACAATTGCTTCTGCGGAAAATTAAAAACTTAGCTCCGCCCCCCCCCCCCCCCCCAGACCTGGATGCCACGTGTCTATACAACAAACCACCGTGGTCACATGCAAGAATAACCCTGAGACGATGGGCAAGTTTGACTGTCACACAAATTTATGCAGCAAATAGACCAAATTAAAGGGTGGGACAACTGACCACAATCCACTTTCTCTTTAGCACACCAAAAGCGGTCCTGTGGTTAGGCTTGGCTCCAACACCTGTAAGTGTGAGGGGCGGTCGGGCAGTCGGCCCGGCTGGTTTAGCAGCTACACATCGCTGCTTTAGTTGATATGCAACAAGACGTGATTTGGGGTCGGAACCCTGTGACGGGCTGGCTAACTTTCAGGGGAGTACTCAGTGGGGTACCTGAATGCCCCGTCCTAGAAAACGGACACAAGAGCTGCACCTGCGGTCCATCAGGTTTAGGGTCAGCTTCCTTTCGCATAATTCCATAATTGCTAAAGAAAAAAAAAAAAAGTGTTTTTGTTCGGTTAATTCTCGATTCATTTCGATTTCTGACTTTCTCGGAATCCATTGGCCATCCTTCAAACAAAATTAGTTAAAACCATGTGCTTTGTTGGGCCTACTCGATGATTAAAGCTCTGACGTTTTCCTAACAAAGGGCAATGTGTTAGAGGTTACTAAAAGCAATTCCATTCAAAATCCTTGGTAAGAGTACCAATAGCTCCCCTTCAGCGGTTTCCTAGAAAACTAAAGAAATACCAGGTTCCTTTGTTGTTTTTTTAATTCCTCCCCCATTCATCACAATCTACTGGGTCAATAATGCGCTCAGATGGGGCGGCAGATGAAAAAGGCAAGGCAGAACCGCCAACAAATGGCTTTGATTATATTTTTCTTAGAAAAGAGGATGCAGTAAGAGCGTTTGACCTCAAAAGCGCTGCTGAGAATTAATGGGACTGTCACAGGGAGACCAAGCCCAGTGGGGCGGCCTAGAAAGACACGGTGCTTTTTTAGCGGAGCGCTAGTCTTCTAAAATACTAATGTGTACACTAGAGTGAAACAAGCTGGTAGCGAAACAGCAGTCTGTGAAACAGGGGTGTAGTAACCGAGGAAAAGCAAAACACCGGAACCTCCTCTGCCTTGCCAGTTTATTTTCATTTCATTCCTTCGCATTATCATGCTCAGTTGGAAAAGGACTAGACCGGTGAACGTCTTCCACGTTCGAATCAAGGTCTTGGCCTGCGCGGATGCAACAAAGATACAGGTCTTAAAGAGAACTGAGCCCGTAACCCGACCCCTTAATTTTAACCACTGGCACAGAAAGAGTGAATATATTAGTGGAGTCAGGTGGTGCTTATCTGAACCAGTCTTATCAAACATAGCCTAACAAAGTAGGCCCTAATCTCTTTTTTCTTATATCCGATACTTAAAAGTACGTAGTATTTAAAAAAAAAAATTGCTACGTAACTGGGTTATGAAAAACGTTGATATGATAAACTGACCTCTTTTTTCGCCTGAATTTAATTTGGACAATTAGCCCATACACACGTATAGGGGCGTAATAAATATTAAATAAATGTTCTAATCTTGAAAATGTAGTTATCGGACTGATATGACGACAACCAGTTATGTGTAACAGTTTACCTGCCAGAGTCTGCTCCTGCGCCGTAGCATCTTCTGCGTACTGCAAGAGTTTGTCTTTTACCCAAGAGAACTCCTCTTCCAAGGATTTCAAAAATACTCCAAAAGCCCGCGGACCTCGAGTGGGCAGGATATCGAGCAATTTTAGGGTCTTTTTTCTGTTTGTTATTTGTGACTGAATTTCTTCCACTTGACTATCTGTCAGAATCATTTCCTGGTAAAGATATTGAACAATTGTGTCATCTATTAAAATCTGGTCTGACAGATACAATCTATGCGTCCGAAGGAGTTCTTTATGACTTTGCTCCATTGCCAAAAAAGTGCAGCTTACCCCACAATAAATAACATTAATAAAATATTCAGCTCGTTTCGTAGCAACGAGTTTTCTTCTTTTTTAGCTGTTCTTACTGAGGTCTCTCGGTTAAAAATACGACGCATGGACAACATAAAAACGCATATTTAGCAAAATTTCTAGAAAGGTATAGAAATAACTTAACAAATAATTTTGAATGACGAATTATCACGTTTTACTTTATTTAGTGTTTGTGGAACATCGCTGCTGTGTTTACAGAAGCTTCCTCGTGTTACAGCGGTTCGTCTTCCGACCAGAAAACTAGTCTGAGCGGAACTGGAAAAACGACGGGGCATTTCTGCTTGTAGTTTTATCCCCCTTTTTGTAGAAATTTAAACCTACGGCTAATGTTTTAATTTTCTAGTATATTGTAAACAGACAAATGCTGAACTAGTACATGCTGTACTGTAATTAATCTCGAGATGGCAATATAATTTTGGGTTAGAATCCTGCCAGTTTTTTCCCTCTTTTACATCTACGTTACATCACGTTTTGCGTTGTTTAAGGTGGTCGTCTGTATAAAGGGCTAAATTGCTCCTAAGAAATTGTAAATTTGAACAACAAATTATAATCGATAAATTTACAAAAGCTTCACCTCAACAACTATTTACATCCCTTCACAAACTGGCAAGCACTCTCTAAATCCACAGGGGTTGGAGGAGAATGGGTAACCACCATGGAAAGTCAATCAATCATGCTGTAAAGGGCATGGTTGTTGTTGTTTTTTTGTTTTTAAGAATAAAACAAGATCCACCTCCTTTCTCCAAGATTCTACTTTTACAGTTATATGACTACATATGTCGGTTTTCTCGCTTTGTACTGTTTTAGGTTTATTCGGTTTTAGGTAAATTGGTTAGGTGTAATGGTTGAATTGCCAGTAAATTATTAGCCACATTATATTCTGTGGTAAACGGAGCCATCCGGGGAGACTTAGGTGCCGGTTCAGGGTCTGCCTGCGTCGGAAAAGAGAGATGGCACCCACGCGTGTCTGTGCAGGTTCAAAGCGTGGTTGGGGAAGGATGGAGTTGATCTGGGTGCTGGCTACCTAGGTGAGGTTAGGGTCTGACAGATGGGTGAGTTAGCAGCGGGCCCACTGTGCAGGACATCGAGGAGCTGCCAAGCGTAGGAAACTAATGAGTGTGAGTGACAGCAGGTGCACCCTGCGGAGCATGACATTGACACTGGCACTAGGCAAAAGATGCAAAATGGCTGCAGCGGATGTCATTGAACCATCGGACAGTTGATGAGCTGCGCCTGTTGGGCACATGCGCCAAAAGGGCTGCCTTCACCACTGAGCGGGTGCTCTGGCACTTCTGGGTCAAGAGGATGTAACGCAACCTTGGAGCGGTTAAAGGACTGGGGACATGCTTCTGACCCACGCGCTACCTGGGTCGACCACTTTCAGTGGCACAGTTAACAATCTGGGTTGTGTGTTCTGCCTCACACCCTGAGAAGTGTAACCTGCACCAGAGGGAGTTCCGGGTCACATTATGGGCCCGGGAAGGTGATTGCATACCCCAGCCTAAGTGTGAAGTGTGAAAATAGCCGGTCCCACGGTACACAAAATGGGTGTGGAGCTTCCTGGGCTTAACATCCTATCACAAGCAGTATACCCAAGTGACTTTGCAGCTGTGGTTGGATCCCTGCACTGCCTGACAGAAAACGGTGCTGGGTTCGATTGGAAGGTACAAGCTCGCCAGCCATTCGGAGAGCCCCTGTGAGGTACTGATTGGGAGGGCCCCTGTGAGGTACTGGAACGGATTGTCGCCTCGCACCGGGATTGTGGGGCTCCCTGCCATGGCGCACAGACCGCTCCGGACCCCGTGGCCCCCGTTCTCCCCGGTTGTGACGGCTGGGACTCGCCCACAGGAGCAGGGTCCGGTCGGATTCAGGACTTTCTTCTGAGGTAAGTTTCTCCCCCTCTGGGTCAGTAAAGACTGTGTTCGCAGTTGTGGGTGTTTGGTTATTGTGTTAGCATGTTAAATGTACAAACGGTGCACGTTTTGCTATTCAATATTTGTTGTGTTTTGAAATAGCTCTGAAATAACCTGTCAGTGCGTGAAAAGCAAAAAACTACTTCTGCCCCTCACTCGCCCTAATTTTGTGTAAATACCGGTCAGGCCCCATTAGCTAACGGTGACCGGGCATAGGTGCTGCCATTACGTCAACCTTGAAGTCCCATAAAGGCCAAGTACTTGATATTTATTTAATCTTGGGAACAGTACAACACCTTAGCTAGAAAGCTGTTATAAAGTAAATATAAGTTACAATTTCCCATGTTGTTTTCAATAGTTGTATTTAACCCAGCATGTATGTTATTTTGTATCCCTCTCTGACAAGACTGAAACGTCTGTTGATGTATCCTAATCCCTGGTTGCATATTTTACTTAGTTAATCTCGGAAGGTAATCTCTGCTGTATCTGAAATGCAACTCTCGGATGCTGGTGTTACCTAATTCTTTGACCCCAATGTTTGTTTATGGGCGTCCCAGAATTCATCAGGGTAATCCCATAAGCCTTTGTGCATCCTCTCACAAATCTCGTACCTATTGAATGTATAGAATTGCAAGATGAGCTATTGACATTTCCTGCCAATTTACTGCAACAAGAAAAAACCCTCTGGCCACATTGTGAAGACAACTGCCAAAATTCATGACAAATAATGCTTTGTAGCTTTTAAATAGATTGCAGCAAGTACAAATGTTGCCTGTGGTGCATTAATTAAGTCAACAGCCCATCAGTTTCAGTTTTGTTCACTGGCAAAGTGTGAAACTTGCTTGTCTCTATCCCCAGTATGTGCCCATTCGTTCTGCTGCCTGTCTGTATGTGGGAAAGAGTTTCTCTCACCAGCGAGATTGTGTAGCAGACTCAGAGTGTGGACGTGCAACTGATTATGCATTGCACGGTTCCAGGGTCTCGATAAGTGAGACGTTAAGATAAAGGTCCAGTGCTGTGATAGGGTTGTGTGCTTTGTTTCACAGAGGAGCAGGCAGTGCCAGGGTGTTGGCCGCCCGCTCGCCGGCAGTGCCAGGGTGTTGGCCGCCCGCTCGCCGGCAGTGCCAGGCCTCCTGCATTTGTGTTCGAACAGCCTCTGTTTAAAGTCAGGGCCTGGCTGAGAGCGACACCTTCGTCTGCGCTGCAATGAAACGTGATGAGAATCCATTTCAATCAGAAACTGCCATTTGAACAACCGTTAGCGTGAGCAGCCGGGAGAGGAGGTGAAAATAGCCTGCCGTTTGTAGCTCCCTGAATTCTTGTGGTCCTAATGGTTTGCGGTATGGCCCGTTGTTGATCAAAACAGCTTGTAAATGCATGATAGGTTTGCTTTTCAAAAATGAAGAGTTGTCATATTGTGAGTAAAAGTAAGGGCAAACGGTGACGATGTAATGATGGCTTAAATACAAATTTAGGCGGATCATTTTTTCCCAAAACACAAATCAAAAACGATGCTTAAAGAATAACAAAAAAGCGATTGCTCTCAACGGCTGTGCCGAGAGCATTGTTTCAGCCCCCGATTGAAATGCAAGGCATGGGCAGCGGCTGAGATGCCCAGGTGCTCTGCCTTCCAGGAAACATGGGCATGCGCCTACACACACACACAAAACTGTCTCCAACCCATCTCACATATTGAGATTTCAGTGAATGCAATATGCCATTGAGATGAGCACTATATAACCTGAAGAGCTGTCTGTAGCAAAACTATGGGAAATATAATCAGTCAAAATAACGTCATAAATGGGCTCATTTAAGGATTAAAAGTAGTACTGTATATGCATCTCAAGACCTTGTCTTAGGTGCCTGAATATATAATAAATGTTCTGCCTTCAGAATATGACAATGCTAACCTCTGACCTTCAATTTAAACTAAATATAAGGAACTCTTTAGAAAGCTTTATTATTGTAAGTTACTGGCCCCAGTGTTTTGCTTACGGACACGTTATGGCAGGGACCAACGTCTTTGACATCAGTGATACCTTTCGAGGTCTGGTTCTTGTTACTCGAGTGGTAGGTTTTAAATGGGTCGTCTAACTTTCTGGCGACGGAGCCAGAAACGGCTGCTTGCGAAGGCAGTGCGTTCGTTTCCAGAGCAGACTGTGTTGTGGAACGACGTTGAACTCCACGGACACAGACAGTAAAATGAGAAGGAAAGCAAAGGCCACAGTGTGGGAAAGTTGCAATTAGAGATTCTTTTCAAAGCACATTTTACTGAAGACCTCAGATGACCTCTCTGGCAGGTCTGAGCTGAGTGCCTTTGGTCTGTTTTTCTATTAAAAAAAAAAAAATACAGTGCAAATTTTCAAGCTGCTGGAAATAATAGGTTTTGTTAAAAAATGTGCGTTTACCCCTTTCGTTTTGCTAGCGAATGGATGTCATTAGCACGCACGCTAAATATGCCAGTACACACTTGTGGCAGATGGGTGCAGTTCCTGGCTGGAATGGAAGATTGGAATTGGTCTTTCTTGGGTAAAAGTGTCACACATCTGGCTTTGTAATTAAATAGGATGAAGTCATTTTTCAGGATGTGAACCTGCACACGGTGTTAAAGTAAAATACCCCCCCAAAAAACAAAAAAAAACAGCAATGCCAACAATTCATGAAAATTACTTTATAAAAACCAACCAGACACAGGCAAATAGGGCCACTTCAAAATCATGTCTTGGGACATCGACATTCAAAATATTTTTGTCATTATTATATTACCCTACAACCAATGTTAACGCATGCCTTGGATTTTTCCAAAAATATACATATATATATATATATATATAAGCCTGACCACACATTTGTACATAAATACACCCATTTGTTGACTGAAGGGAATTCAAGCCGGTGCCTATAATTAATGATACATCAGTCAATCAATGTTTGTAGGAAAATAAAAAACCCAAATGCGTGGACATAGGACTGACATGTTTTCTGCTTGACTCTATATTTGGCTGTTACTGGTTGTTTAGAATTAAAAGCAACCGCTAAAAGGATCTGATTTATCAATTCAAAATCTCTGTTAAAATTCCAACAACATGAATCAAATTCACAGACTGCTTTTATCTTACAACGGTTAAGTTAGTTTGTCACAAAAAAAAATTTCCACCAATGTGAGTCAATGTGTATCTTCGGATCGGACTGCAAAATGCTAACTAACTTTTTATCCCAGAGGAACTTGAAGCATTTGCAGGATTTTGAGGGGCAATAAACAGAAGCCTTATAAAGTACTGGCGTTTCCCAGAAATGAATCTGGAGACCTCTGAAGGCCTGCGCAGCCTTTTAATCTCAACCCAAGGAATTGGGAATCGCAGAGAAAAAATTATGCTCTGCGGCTTCTTAATATCGGTGCTGGTTCACATCACAAACGTCGTCGTGGAAACAGAGACGTGAAATAGTTGTTAGACGTCGCGTTTACAGTGCCGCGTACCCAAGTCTCAAGCGTGGCGGTATCTGTCAACTGACTGCGGCCAACCCCTGGACCACGCTTATATCGTCACACGTGGTAGGTGTAGTCCGTCAGGTAGTCCTTCAGTCTGTTGGGCAACGGCAGCTCCTCCACCCGGCGGCTGGCCTTGTTGATGGAGATGCGGCAGAGGTGCTGCAGGGACGGCACGACGGCATACACCGGCGTGGTGAGCAGCAGCTGCACCGTGCCGTTGGGCGGGGACAGGGGCTCGCCGCCGTACCCTTTCCAGGAGACACGGGATAGGAGCACGTAGTGTTCCACCAGGTGGACCACACTGTCGAACTGCTTCAGCCTTGGCTTCACCAGCACCACAGAGTCCAGCTTGAACTTGCCGTCCTTGTACTCGATGCGCAGGTTGGTAGGGCCGGCGGAGGTCATGGCGGAGATGGTGAACAGGTAGTCCGTCTGGGAGCTGTCGCGCAGCAGGAAGGTGCCCTCCGTCGTGTCCTGCAGGATCTCTTTGGCTTCCTTGGCAGTGAGGTTTCCCCAGTACCAGCCTGCCCAGACAAACACACAACAGGGCATCGTTTATGGCCAGCTACGCTCAATCTACGCTCAATCTACGGGGTCCTGGCGGGGCTGTGGGCATTGCAGGGCCTAAGTACACCTCCCGTTGGTTATGGTACAGCCTTTTCTCCACCTCAGATTATAGGATGCTTGCTTTATCAATGTAGCTGTTTTGGTAGTAATTCAATTTAAATACACTGGATTTTCTTTTTATCAATTTAGCAGACACATTGACACTGGATATAGAACACTGTATCGAGTAAATACTAATTAATGCCTGGCTACTAAAATGATAAACAACAACAACAACAAAAATTGCATGCAAAAGTCTCAGTTATTAACCTCCAGTAAATGGCTTTACTATTGCGGAATCAAATCGATACATTTATATTACATTTAAATGCACACAATCAATGTTTTGAGGCTAAATGAAAGCAATGTAGTAACACACGTGGGCGTTTTAAAGAGCCTCACTAAATAAACATAATTAATGTAATTCTCATCTCGGATAACGACTTCCAAAGCTAAATAAACAATAAGAACACCGTATGCAGAAAATGCGTAACAGTAAACCGCGCCTTTAAAGACACAAACCCGTGCGACCTGCAGCAGTAGCCTACTGTGTTGTAAAATAATATGGCTCTTGTAAATATTTAATTAAGTTTGAGACCAACTTAAACGAAGAGCAGTCACGATCCCTTGGAGCTTTTTTATTTAAAATAAAAGTGAAACATAATTATCTTACGGTGCTTCTTGAGGTCTCGTGCTGTCACTGTTGAGTAATTAATCAATCCAGAGAGTTCTAGAGAGATATTTTGCGCTGCGGAACACTTTGAGGGTAGATATAATTGGCAGTGTCTTGTTCAGAGTTTGAGACTAATGAACGCCCTGGCTGCAAAGCAGATTACTACACCGATTGCAAAGGACCTTACTTGATACTTCAGCTAAAATTCATAATTCAGCAAACAAACTGAATACTGCAACTGCTACTTTCATGCGTTCAGCCTAGACAGTTTGACTTAAGTTTAAGGGACAACGAATCTACAAACACGTTTTGGATGTTCAGACATAAAGGTAATACTACGTAAATCTACTTGGTGAATAACAAATTAGATAATATATAAAATACACACATGCATATACTCATTTACACACAAAATTGTCTTCATAAGAGTAAAATCACGTTTTCAAAAAAGTTATAAAATAATATGAATAAAAATATATGAATCAAAAAGGTATCAATTTAAGTACTGTGTATAGTATATCCAATTTAAAAAAATAAAATGTACGTGTTAATTATATTTATCCCTACAGGTTTATTTTAAAGCAGTAATATTAATCTTATTAATAATAATCTAATTCATAATCTTTTAGCTAATTATTTTCATAGGATGTGAGTGCGTGTGTGTCTGTGTGCGCGCGCGTACCCGTGCATACAATCTTAAGGGTTCAAAAGACATCAATAAAGTTCGCCAAACATCTTATCTCGCGATCCTCGTTTCGCTACGTAGCCATCTATATCGTTTAATCCAGTTTATCCCACAACCCGTCTTTATCGTGGCTCATAAAACGCACAGCGCAGTCACTCAAAACCCGTGTCAGCAGTCCTGCTGTAGGTGTTGGGTGATTTGAAATACAGCCCGCTGTAAAAATGAGCAAGATGATGTTTGTGCTGGCACAGTTAATAGCAAACACGGCATCTTGTCATCTCTGAACAATTAAGTCGCCATAAAGTCCCTTCTAAGAAAATACTCTCTGCACGATTACTTGTTTCATTGCGTATTTTGTGAAATGCTATGTTACGTTGAATAGACAAACCTCCACATTAATATATAATGTAAATGATAGCCATTACAACAAACTAACAAACCTAACCCTAACCCTAACCCCACAAACAAGCTTCTGGATATATGAATACAGACAAAACAAGTTAATTGTATAATGACCAGTATAAAAAACAAATTTAAACCGATAGCCTGTTTCGTCCGCACCATAAAAATCATTTTAGTATACAGTGCATCAGCATCAAGATTTATACAACATATGTTCATAAATATAACCCTTAATATGATTGTTAAATAATTTCACATAACGTTGTCTGTTCGTCAAAAATGAAAGCGATACCACCCCATGCGAAATACCAACCCTGGTTGAGTGAAACTTGGTTATCAGTTTTTCATAAAGAAAGCGAGATCCATGTATACATTTTGTTCAATGAACGCAAGCGGCACGAAGAATATTCGTTGTTGTTGTGTCTTAAGTGGCTTTGTATATGATTTTTAAAAGCTTAATTGTTATAAATAACACAAAATAAAAACGTTTAAAACTGAGCGTATCATATATTCAGTCAAAATGTATTTTGCGAGGAAAAGGAAAGGCAACATTTCCGGACAAGGCATGGTCCGTGAAGCCAAAGTTAAATCGGACCAAGACGATAGCCACCTTTAAAATACCTGTCTTTTTTAGGTCCTTCATGGCTGCGGCGATGCGGTTCTGATGGAAATCTACCAATCGAGATTCGGTTTCTGATCTTCTTTCGTTCTCGATGATTTCCGTGGAGTCCGATGAGTGGCAGGTCATTGGAGAACCATCAGAAACTTGCCGATATACATCCAACGTATTTTGCAGTTTTTTCCCGAGGGTAAAATCTTCTGTGTTTTCCATGCAATTTTATTAATTCGTATATGCGGGTTCTGCAACTAAAATAAAAATATTATTTAGCATTTTATTCATTGACACGTTGTATGATTGTTACGTTCAAAAACTAATCTGATTTATTTTCTTATTGACGCAATTTCTTCAATAGTGCAGAGTAACGCACATGGGTTTTGAAGACACGTTTACCTCCACATTATGCCATCCTTTATCTGTTGTTGCATATCTGTTGTTAGTATAAATAAAAACATGCAAATCCGAAATATAAACTTAAGAATCTACTTCTACTTATCCGCAATCACTTCGTCCGCGACTGTGAGAATGGTTTATGACTTATTTAAAAGTTCATTTATCAAAAAAAAAAAAAAAAATGAACACATCGATTCTTCGAACGATTTAATGCAAGAAGCACCCAACATTAAATTCTGCCTTAACAAAATTAAATTCTACCTCCGTGGGTTTGTATTTTTTTAAGATAGCAGCATAACCACATTATATAAGACTGTACACGTGGTGACATCATCCGCATCTGGAGGAACAGCACAATGCATTTAAACACATTAACTAATTTATTCTATGATAATTTGTATTATGACTTTCTCTGTAGGGTTTGTCGTGAGCTGGTGCGCTTTAAATCTAATTAATCAGTGATTCACTATCAACGAACATGTGGGGCGGGGGGGCCCCCCCCCCCCCCCCCGGGCGCGGGGGGGGGCCCGGCGCGGGCGGGGCGCGGGGGCCCCGCCCGGGCGCGGCCATCCCCCCCGGGCAACGCCGGGGGGGGGCCGGGGAGTGGGCTAGAACAGGGTTTGTGAGGTAACAGCGTTCAACGCTGATCAGAAAGCTGGACTCTGGGCCTGAAA
>JAOYSI010004785.1:0-7500 GCA_025775065.1 Hiodon alosoides
GTGTGTGTGTGTGTGTGTGTGTGTGTGTGTGTGTGTGTGTGTGTGTGTGTGTGTGTGTGTGTGTGTGTGTGCACACAGTGTATGTAGGAGGAGGAAGTGACCTGTGCAATATTAATCATATTGAGTGTGGTGCGTTACAGACCGGCCGGCTGGATAAGAACTATCCGCTGGTTGTTGGGCACTCAGGACCCGTCCTGGACATCGACTGGTGCCCCCACAATGACAACATCCTGGCCAGTGGCTCAGACGACTGCACTGCCATGGTGAGAAGGGAAGTCGGGGCAGACGGGAGGAGGCGGTTCTAAATGAGTCATGTGTGGATAGCCACAGCCACTGACGGGTTTGCTGGTGGTTTGAGTGGCGGTTAATTCCCTGGTGCGTTATCTGTTTATAAAAGCATTCACATGTTCACAAGTTAATGTCAACGTATGCAATATGGAAAATGACAGGTATTGTCATCTATAACAAAAGGTTTTTGTGAAATGGTTCTTATGGCATCTGTGTACTGGCCGTCTTTCTCTCTGCATTGAGATTAGATGTTGCCTGGTTACTGCTGGGGGGATCTGGTGTCTTTTGCTGATGGAGATACTGATCGGAAACAGGGTGACTGGAATAGCTGCTGGCTGTAGCAACCACACTCCTTCCATAGAAGAGACACAGGCAGAAAACACAGGGATTTCACGGGGAACATTTTAAGGAAATAAATGCAGGTCCACACATATATACATAGTTAGCAAGCACTATTCAGTCCCAGCTGAAGTACCGTTTTATCTCCAGAGAAGAAACACTTCCTCTGTCTGCCCTCTTAGAATGCAGTGAGAGGCAGCGCAGATACCCGTTAAAGCACGCCGTAGTGCATGAGTACCCTCGTCTCTGCTGTCAGTCGTGGCCTGTGTGCTTGGGCAACACTGCTGGTCACTCTGTATCATTCCAGCCCCGAGGGAGAAGGGGTTGTTGGGTATTCAGTGCTTTGTTGGTGCGAGGACGCCGTTGGGTATTCAGTGCTTTGTTGGTGCGAGGGCGTACCCGTTGGGTATTCAGTGCTTTGTTGGTGCGAGGGCGTACCCGTTGGGTATTCAGTGCTTTGTTGGTGCGAGGACGCCGTTGGGTATTCAGTGCTTTGTTGGTGCGAGGACGTACCCGTTGGGTATTCAGTGCTTTGTTGGTGCGAGGGCGTACCCTTTGGGTATTCAGTGCTTTGTTTGTGCGAGGGCGTACCCGTTGGGTATTCAGTGCTTTGTTGATGCGAGGGCGTACCCGTTGGGTATTCAGTGCTTTGTTGGTGCGAGGGCGTACCCGTTGGGTATTCAGTGCTTTGTTGGTGCGAGGGCGTACCCGTTGGGTACATGGAGAACCAAAAAATAAAAATCTTCAGACCCTTGCCCCTCGCACCCACCCACCCACTCATCTGCCCTCATGCCTGGTCAAGTTTCACTGTCTCTACATGGATCTGCTTATATTCAGTTGTTTCTTCTGGTAAGGTCTGGTAAATGCCTCCCTCCATTGCCAGATAGAATTTGAGCCCTTCTTGCATAACTGGAGATTTCTGATCATTTCCGTATTAGGTGTGGCAGATCCCAGACTACACCCCAGTGCGACCCATCTCAGAGCCCATTGTAACCCTGGAGGGTCACTCCAAGCGGGTTGGAATCGTGAGCTGGCACCCAACTGCCCGCAACATTCTCCTCACAGCAGGTACGTCACCTTTTCTGTCTTCTCCCCTGTACGCTGTCACTGCCTCTGTTTCTCGCAACTCACCTGTACACAGTCACTGCCTCTGTTTATCACAACTCACCTGTACACAGTCACTGCCTCTGTTTCTCACAACTCACCTGTACACAGTCACTGCCTCTGTTTCTCACAATTCACCTGTACACAGTCACTGCCTCTGTTTCTCACAACTCACCTGTACACAGTCACTGCCTCTGTTTCTGACTGCTCCCCTGTACGCTGTCGCTGCCTCTGTTTCTGACTACTCACCTATTCACAGTCGCTGCCTCTGTTTCTAATAAACCATGTTTATTTGTTTAATATAATTCCAGGTAATGTAAATTGTGTTCAGGGTGGTTCGGCGTAACAAAAAGGGTTTCCTCTGCTACAGGCAGTGATAACTTCATAATCATCTGGAATGTGGGAACGGGAGAGCCCCTGTTCTCCATGGACGACCACCCTGACCTCATCTACAACGTCAGCTGGAACCATAACGGGAGCCTCTTCTGCACCACCTGCAAGGATCGCAGGCTTCGCATCTGTGACCCCCGCAAGAGGGAGGTCGTGGCAGTGAGTGGCAGGGTGGGGCTGGGTGGAGGAAGAGGGGGTTGCTACCTATTCAGGTCTTCGCTCAGTAATTCTGCTTCTCCCCAGTTTGGTTTTGATTTTCAGTGAAGTTGATAACTTTTACCCAGGCTTCTATGGTTGCACACAGATACTCGGTATGGGTATACTTATCGATTAGTGACGGTTCATATTTCGTATTTGAACGGGAGTGTTGGGTTATTATAATAACGTTGGTTCCCTGAAAAAGAAATAACCTATGTGTGACATTTCTATTTGAGGGAACAACGGTTACGATAATAAACCAACGTTCTCAATCCTGGCTTTGGAGGCCCAGAGTGTGTGCAGATTTTCATTCCAGCCCAGTTATTAAGTCATTTAAATCAATTATTAAAACCAAATAATTATTGAACTAATTGAATTCCTCCCGGGACTGACGATGATAGCTATGATAGCTTCCTGGATGGTGGTTCCTCCTGGACCAGGATTCAGAACCACCGTTGTAAATCACTCCGGACCCGGTGACTGCGCTCTTCTCAGTTCTCGCCGGTGCTGATGGAAATCCTGGCCCTTGTATTTTCCAGGACACCTCGCCTGTTCAGTTAAAAATCGAGGAAATCATATATGGAAATCATAGTCACTGACAAATTTAAACGTTAACGACTGGTTCTTGCTTACCCTCTAGTCAAACAAAGAACCACAGCTTGTGATTAACAGCAGTGAAGCTAGTCTAATGAGTCTGTACTTGGGTTTGCTGGTTTGCAGTCACATGCGGGGACCCAAAGACCAATTGCACACTCTGGTATTCTCGTGTCATTTCTATTGGTTGGTTTTGTCCTGAATACTTGACACAGCGCTCTGATTAGTTGAATGGATATTTTTTCTTCAAAAGCTATATGAAGGGGTGAAGCAAATAACTTCAGGGTTTCTCTTCCACAATCCGCAGAAATGTGATGTTTTACTGACGTGTTTCTCTCAGATTTATAAGTGTTAAGTGAATTATAAGTGAACGATTAGGCTAATGGAGTCTAGGCAACCAGCTACACAAGGAAGCCAGCTATTGATTATTTTTAATGGCTGAAAATGTGTGAGGCTGCCATTGAACGCACGATTACATGACCATCTCTGTTAGATTGGTAGATGTGCCGAGGTGGGAAATGTTTCCATATTGTCTTGGCAGTGGTTTCTGAGGTGGAAGTCTCTGATTAGCCAAGGAGCTGGCTTGAGATATTTGCCAACTAGCCAGTTTATTTTGAATGAATCCCGGGATTTGAAGCTTTTCAGGAACTAAGGGTACACCCAGTTTTTTCCCATTCATAAAATACATGAAAGTACTAAGTGCTCACAATTAAACTCAAAGAAGGTTGTAAAGTTCATTGCAATTAATTTTTTTAATAGAGCCAACTTCAATGACTATTTGCGTAGTGTCAGCTAGCTCATTACACTCTGACTGCAAGCTTGTAAATCTTACAAATCAGAATTACTAACCCACAAAAAGGTTTTATTGACGTAAAGCGCAACCACATACACTATTTTGCCAAAGGGGGAGTCTGAGTGATGAAATCTCACATTAAAAAAACCCATGTGGCACGCCGGGGCGCTTCCGGTCCAGGAGCAGCAAAAGAGACAGGGAGGCAGATGGAGTTTTTTATCCCTTTTATTTGGCATATTTAAGAAAAATTTTACAAAACAGAACTACGATAGAGACACTCAACCACCGCAGATAAAAAGTAAAGCTAAAATAGAACAGCTTTTTAGCATTTAACCTTTCAATATTTTAACTTAGCTCACAAACCACACTCAGGTGCGTAGACAAGGTCTTGGCTGTGAGTGTTGCCCCACAGCTTGCCTGTCTATCAGGGCAGGCCTGGGTGTGTCCGTATTGAGTTAAAGTTCTACAGAGAGATTCTTCTACCACACCTAAATGGAACAGGACTGTGTAGGAAATGGCCTTCAGGGCTTTAGTAAAATTCTTAGTCCGGCGATATTGACCTTTTCTTTAGTATTAGCGTGCCGTGCATAAAGAATTATTGAAACATAAATGTAAAAGTTATCTGTAAAACAAAAATTGTAATTGAGATTGTAATTAACCTTTTATTATTACATATTTTACAGTAAGTGGAGCACCTTATGTTTACAAATACAGCCTGAAAATAAAATGTAATAAATATGTGCAATGGTCTTAACCCAAAAAGACACAAATTATTTTACCGTAAGTTTTAGCTGGCCCGAACTTGTCTGGGTTTTTTTTCAGTGGCGTGGGTTAAACCGAGAAGAAAATGTCTGTTCCTGCCAGAGCTTTTATGAAAGCAGGGCGCACACCTCTGTGCTCTGTGTGAAATACAACCCACCCGCTCTCTCTCTCTCTCTCTCTCTGCCCTCAGGAGAGACTCGCCCCGCACGAAGGCATCCGGCCCATGCGTGCCATCTTCACCCGGGACGGGAACATCTTCACCACCGGCTTCACCAAGATGAGTCAGAGGGAGCTGGGTCTGTGGGATCCGGTAAGTCTCAGCCATTGTCAATCTTCCTCAGAATCTGCCTGTCTCTAGACAGGCCCTCAAAGTGACTTAAGTCCTATCATAAAACTGCAAAGACTGGGGTGTTTGAGACGTTAGTTATTAAAAATTGTATGTGTATTCTTTTAATAATATTTTTAGCATATTGTCCTCTTTTCCTTCTGTTCCCTATGTTCCTGTTCCTTTCCTTCTCTTTCCTCTGTTCCTGCCCCTTTCCTTATCTTCCCTCTGTTCCTTTCCCATTCCTTCTGTTCCCTATGTTCCTGCCCCTTTCCGTCTGTTCCCTATGTTCCTGTTCCTTTCCTTATCTTCCCGATGTTCCTGTTCCTTTCCTTCTGTTTCCTATTTTCCTGTTCCTTTCCTTATCTTCCCTATGTTCCTGCCCCATTCCTTTTGTTCCCTATGTTCCTGTTCCTTTCCTTCTGTTCCCTATGTTCCTGTTCCTTTCCTTCTCTTTCCTCTGTTCCTGCCCCATTCCTTTTGTTCCCTATGTTCCTGCCCCTTTCCTTCTGTTCCCTATGTCCCTGTTCCTTTCCTTATCTTCCCGATGTTCCTGTTCCTTTCCTTATCTTCCCGATGTTCCTGTCCCTTTCCTTTTCCAACCTGCCTTCTTCTCCTCTTCCATATCCACCATTGAAAGACAAACTTTGAGGAGCCAATCGCATTGCAGGAAATGGATACAAGTAACGGAGTCCTGCTGCCTTTCTATGATCCAGACACCAACATTGTATACCTCTGTGGAAAGGTAGTCCACCTGAGACCCTGCTCACACAACACCAGGTCTGCTTGCTGTCTTTTCACCGCAACTCCTGAACGTCAGGCTTTTCTTGCTGCAGGGCGACAGCAGCATCCGGTACTTTGAGATCACGGCGGAGCCCCCGTATGTGCACTACCTCAGCACCTACAGCAGCAAGGAGCCACAGAGGGGCATGGGTTTCATGCCCAAGAGAGGGGTGGACGTCAGCAAGTGTGAGATCGCCAGGTCCGTCTCCGCCCGTCCGTCTCCGTGTCAGTGTGTGTGTGTGTGCGCGCGTCCCGGTGACCCCCTCCTCCCTCTCCCACACAGGTTGTACAAGTTGCACGAAAGGAAGTGCGAGCCCATTATGATGACAGTACCCAGAAAGGTCAGGTCCCGCTGGCTCACACCTCTTTCATCTCTCACATTAACATTGTCTGGCAGCTGTCCTCCCTGTTTTTCCACAAACGGGAGCCACTCGCACCCATCTGCCTAGTTACCTCTGAAAACATCTGTGTGTCCCCCGTCGCTTTGTTCTCCTTCTCCTCCAAATGTGATGACCGTAAAGATACCCCGCTGTGTTCCCCCGGCAGTCGGACCTGTTTCAGGACGACCTGTACCCAGACACGGCGGGCCCCGATCCGGCTCTTGAGCCGGAGGAATGGCTGGAGGGGCGCGACGAGGACCCCCTGCTGGTGTCACTGCGTGATGGCTATGTTCCCCCCAAGAGCCGGGAGCTGACAGTGGTTAAGAAGAACGTCCTGGATTCTAGGCCTGCAACGCGGCGCAGCATGTCCGCCTGCGACGCCAGCAACTGTGCCGTGAGTGGCTCTGTCCGTCTTCCGTGCCCATGCCGACGCCCCCTCGGGATCCAGCTGTTACTGAGCATGTGCAGTGCGGCGTCAGCCTGTCTGTGACAAGGAAGGTCTGTTTCTGTAGCCAACTATGTCCTCCTCTTTCCGTTTCTCACTTGCCTACCATGACAGTACTGTCAGGTCAGGGCCTTTAGGACCTCTAACCTCTCTCCTAGGGTCCATTAATACTGCTTTCTCCTTACACCTCTCCTCTCCTCTTCTCTCTCCCACTCTTCTCCACAGCCTCAGCTGATGGAGAAGCTGCTTGAGGAGATACATAGCTTGAGAGCCACAGTGCTGTCTCAGGAAAAGCGAATCTGTGACCTGGAGAACAAGCTTTCCAAATTCACCAACGGCACTGCCTAACACCCTCCTCTGCTTCCCTTCCCCCACTCAACAGAACTACTACCCCCACGTAGGGGCCGCCCTTTTAGCTGGCTCTATAGCACTTCTCCCACAGTTCACTATCCTTACCAACAACCCACAAGAGTGGTAAACTGCCTTACTTAAGGCTGCATGGGCTGGAACTGTGGACCTGTGGACCTCAGACACACGACTCAGATGATCACAAGTGCCTCCTTGGGTTTCCCCCTTTCCCGAGATCCGAACCTATGCCCTAGTGTTTGGTGCTTCTGCACCCTCAGACACATCCTACTCTCTCCACCTTTCTACTCTCAGACTTACTCTCTCCACCTCCACCTTTCTACTCCCAGACTTACTCTCTCCACCTTTCTACTCCCAGACTTACTCTCTCCACCTCCACCTCTCTACTCCCTGACTTACTCTCTCCACCTCTGCCATTCTCGTCCCAAATGTCATGAAAAGGAGAAATACAAATAAAGATGTTTTTACAGCCAATTTAAGTATTGTAAATATTACAGGAAATAGAAAAACAAAGGATAAATTACCACAACACATAAAAAAATAATTATCCATGAGATCATTTCAAATATGAATAAAAATTTTTTTAGGCTTGGGGTGTTCGTTGTTTGCTTGTAAGGGATAGCCTCTCCCCTGCAAAACACCAACCACTGCCTGTAGGCCGTTAGGCCAGAGACTCTAGGTCAGAAAAGTACTTTTTTCTTTCAGCTCATCTGTGTATCTTCCATAGACGATG
>JAOYSI010004786.1:0-14031 GCA_025775065.1 Hiodon alosoides
GGTGTTCGTGGGGTTGTTCCGCGGACACCACGGCTTTTGTTGTGTTTACATAATAAAAGTCTTAATTTCCTGAAGATTCAAGTCTCCGTCTCCTAACCACAGTTTTTTACGGAAAAGAGTGGAAACAATCATTGTCCGTCGAATCGGAAACCACAACACGAATAACATTAAATTTGAGTTTCTTGATTGAGTTTGATCTGGAACCTTTTTGAAGTGTATTCTTCGGCTGTTTTTTCTTTTTTTAAACAAGAACAAATGAAAGACTGTGGATATTCTGATACTCTCGCACATTTAAAGTTCGACCTAAAGCAAAAAATAAAAACTACATTAAAGACAGTTACTTATTTAAGCCATGTTCAATTTTCGTAGTTCCAGGACACATAGGTCTCAAACATTTATTCGGGCATCGTGGAAAAGCGAATGGCTCCTTGGCGCCTTAGCCCATCATTACGACCCGGATCCTGGTGTGAAGAACGAGATTGTGGTGCTAGCTACAGGAATTGATCAGTATTTGCAGGAGGTATTAGATCACCTGGCATACTATAACGGATATATCATCTCCGTGGATGATTTCAGACTGCTGTGCGGCGTTCTGGGAATATCTGTTACTGAAGATGGAGAGCAGACGCATGGGGTTTCCTCCGGACTGCCCCGTGAGCTGCAGTTCAAAGAGTTTCAAGCGCGCCTCTGCGGGTATTTCAGTCTCCGCTCACGTAACAAACCGACAGACATACGACTTCCGGTTACAGAGGAGACTGAACACATTGAGCGTGAGATCAGGCTCAGCTGGCCACGGGTGCGAAGAAGAAAGTGCGTCAGTTTTAACTTGTCTAAAGACCTTCAATTGTGGAAGAGGACGATGTGCGCAACAAATCTACAATGCAATGGCAAAGGGTGGGATAATGACACAGGTAGTGTGAAATTGTGTGTGTTCTACTGTTCCAATTAGTCTAATGTTCCTGTAAGCACAATACTTGTTTTTGCATGGACAATTACAGATGATGCAACATTTATGCAAATATATACAAAGGACACAACATGTGGATATGTTCTTCCCTTGTCATTAAGATGTTAGACTGAGACACAAGAGTGGTGAAGTCACCACTATAACCACAGAACTGTTATGAGTGCATTGCTGTTCAGAAATGTATTTTCTTTGTTGTTGATCTGCAGCTGTGGTCTCCCGCCTGCCAGACGGGTCGCTGCTCTTGAAGTGGCCCTGTGCCGGGAGAGGGGAGTACCTGCCAGGAGGCCTCCCGTGGAGAGGGTCGGGACTCCTGGGCATCCCAGCCAGCCTAGGGCAGAATGGGATCACAGGGGGACAAGAGACCCGGGAGAGGGGGGTACCTGCCGGGAGTCCTCCTGTGGAGAGGGTCGGGACTCCTGGGCATGCCAGCCAGCCTAGGGCAAAATGGGATCATGGGGACAAGAGACCTCCTGAGAGAACTGGAGATGATCCGAGCCTCCCGGGATGGACAGCTGGAAGAGGCCATCAGGTTCAACCGGAGGCTGGAGGAGGATCTCCGGGCACCCCTGAACAGAGACGCAGGCTGGAGGTGGTGGCCTATTTTCATCAGAAAAATGCCCAGATCAAGTTGAAGACAGAGGAGGCCAGGGCGGCCTTAACCAAAGGCTTGGACAGGGTCAGGGAGATACAGGGACAGGCCCAACTGACCCCCACACCGCAGAAACGAGTGCAGGAGCTAGAGATGCAGCACCAGGACTTCTAGTAGGCACCTTGTCGTCTTTCCTCATGACTGGAGTGTCACACTTAAGTCAAGGTTTGTTCTCTCTATTACTGTCTATCGATAATCTTCAATTTCCTCAGCTGCCAAATGATTAAGATTCTAATCCCAGAGTCAAATGGTGATATCCTTAATTGTGTCAATCAAACAAAACGAGAAGAGATCAAGGTTTCAAAGACACAGTGAGCAACAGTTAAACGATTTCGCCAATTAAATTTTTAAAAATGGCCCACTAAATATAATGTACGATAGCAAAAAGATAAACGCAGTCTCTGAGCAACTCCGAGTCAAACAGAAATAGGCTCTGTAACTATGACCTGTCACTTACTTGTTATCAAATATTCTAAAGACAAGATTTTAAATGGCAACCTTAATTTTAAAAACCAACATGTGCCTGTGCATGTAAGTGTCTCTTTTGGCATGACCACATCACAACTGGGTTGTGAAATCGTTATTGAGCTGACTAGCTGTGTTAACCACTTGGGGAGGTTCTTTCATTTTTCAGTTTAGAATCCATATTATTTCTTTGTGGGTTGAGTCCACTGTTATGCTTTAGATTGATTGAAAGTAGCCTTGGGCATAACCTCAGTGTCACATTTTTTGTAACTTTCCTAGTTCTTGAAAAATATTAAAATCCAGGAACGTTTGAGTTTGAAATGACCAAGATTTAGGAAATTTAGGCCTGTTCAATATCATGAACAAACACACATGAGTTGTTTTGTTGTGGTAATTTTTTATATTGTAGCTGCATAAAAAAAATTAACAGTAACTGTTTTACTGTAAAAGATTTTAGTATGCATTATAAAAATGTTAGTTGCTATTTTTAGACCCTTTGTCTAAAGCAAACACTGCTTAGCCCTTGAAAAGAATGCTTGCCTAACTCTGACAACAACACTTAAAGGAACTAAGGTGTTGTATACCTAGAACACAAACTAAACTATTTCAACCACAAATCAAATCAAAGGATTTCATCTCTGTGGGTTTTCTGGGCAACTCCCTAGTGGACATTTGTGTGTTTCTGTGGGCATTCGGGCATCTCTATGGGGATTTGGGTTTCTCTTTAGCTAAAAGGATAAAACAACAGTGCATAGGTATACAGCAGAAATAGTGTCATTGCACATTTTTTCCTACATTTAACTGAAACCCCCTGTCACATTTGGAAACTAAATTAGCACACAGGTGCAGGGTGGGTGAGTTATTGTCTTGGTGAATGAGTGTCAATGGGAAGACTCATTCAGACTCATTCAGGAACAATGGTCTGAGCGGGAGAGCGAGCTATGGCTTGAATTGAGGCCAGATGCTTTCCATGTGAAATAAACGACTACTGTTTAAGAAAAAAAGAGAGGCTTGCCTAAAAGCAGGCTGTACGCTCCCCCCGCCCTGCTCGGTCTGTCTCAGGTATTACTTCTGCATGTACTGATTTTCAAAACAGTAAAGAGAGCCAGGTTTAATTCATAATTAATTTAAAATCCTTCCCTGTTGGTTATCTACACTTGAGTCATGCCCTGATGGATGAACATCCGCCTGTCCTCGATGGTGCGCTCCCTTGCACTTTGAACTCTGAACTAGAGAGATTAATAAGATGGCATCTCTGTTTTTCACCATGATTCATTCAAAGGTCTTTAGAGACTGCCCAGTATGCATCCAATCAGACTGACAAGAATTACAGACTGATTTATTTCATAAGATGCTCACTCTACACAGACACATACCCAAGTTAAACACTTTATCCATTTATGCTCCTAAATATTTATTGGAAAAACCTGCACCCTACTGGATATAAGCCCAATGTGAAAGAAATTCACCATCTGCTGTCCAGTTAGGGTGTTTAACCTTTAGTCTGCCTGCAATTCTTCTGACAGGCAAGTTCTGAGCCTCGGGTCTTCTATGGGAATGAGTATGGCTGTTCTATTTGTTCACCCCATTAGTACTTATAATATACTTATATTATATACATTCCATAAACATCCACACAGACTGTCAAATTAATAAAGCATTAGGTTTGATTTGTTCAGGTGTTTTGGGATATGTTTTTGGATCTGAGACCGAATCCCCTTCAGGAACATGACCAAATATTAACACTTTCACTTGTGAGACGTCAAGGGTGAATGGGAAGTTGTACATCTCTGGTATGCATTTGTTGCCTCTTTTACCAATACAGCAGTGGGCAGGAGCATCTTCTAAGACGTAAATCTTGAAACCAGTTAGTCATAGATGCAAAAATGTAGCAATAATGGACGTTCCAATGGAAGTAGCACAAAACAGGATATTAACTTAATTGAGAATCCACAGTTACACACACGAGGACAGAACGCTTCCTGTGTGACTCCTGACCCACAGGAACAGGTGCACCTGCTCTAGAGAAGCAGAAAGCCTCTCAGCCACACCCTCTGCCCCGATGCTAAACCTTTTTCCCACGGGAAGAGAAGCATCTTGAATCCGAGGAGGTGAGCCTCACCTGTGTGATTCTTTGGCTGGCAATCTGAAGGGCTTTGATGAAGAAGGCCTTCAAAGGGTAGTGGAGGGCTGAGCAGCTTCAGATAAGGAGGAGGAGAGAGGAAGTAAGGAAGGACAGTGCTGTCTGGTGGAACTGATTAGCAGGCAGGCCAGCAGAACAAAGGGGTGAGTGTTTGTGAACAGATGAACCCATCTTAATATACAATATTCTATAACACATTTTATTATCAGTAAATAATCGATGACATAATTTATAATACATGCATTTGTTTATTTGTAGTGCTTATTATTAATAGAAACATGTCTTTAAGATAAATGTGGAATACATAGTTTTAAAAGTTTGTTAGGCATACTTCATCAAACATACTTAAAGAGCAATCTCAGTCAAGGATGGATTTTTAAAACTTGAAGGATAAAACCACTGTAGTTTCTTTTTCTTTGACCACTGAACAGAAAACTGTTGGAAATTCACTACAATTGTGTGAAGTTCAAAACAATAACACAAGATTTGAAATATATCTTTACAGTTATTATTTAAAAACAGACCACAGTTTGTAGAACTGAAATAAGCATTAAGCATCATTAAGAACTTATGCAGACAGAAAATTACACCCAAAGAAAAACAAGGATAGGTTTGTTTTTATCTCAGTTGCGTTTTACCAGTAAACACTGTTATCTAGTGGTAGAGCTGTGAAACTACATTAGCCTCATTTAGTACTGGAGCTACATTTGACTCTATAGTTATTTTATTTAAGCTTGAGTTGCACTACTGTCAATAAAACTTAGCAATGAGCCTTATAGTAAAAATGGGTTAAGGGTTATATAAATTATAGGGAAAAAAATCCTAGTAATTTTGTTGGTAATATAAATAAATAGGTTTGGAGAATTGTTTGGACCGTGACTGTTCGTTGCGCCTGTAGTCTGTCTGTCTGTACACCCCCACCAGGCTGATCATTTCTTCTGCCAGCTGTTTCTGCTATCTGTCTGTCTGTCCTCTTCCACCAGGCTGTTCATGTATTCTGCCAGTGGTGACTGCGATCTCTCTGTCTTTCCTCCTCCATCAGGCTGCTCATGTATTCTGCCAGCTGTGTCTGCTGTCTCTCTGCAGGCTTGAACAATTTGGTGCTGAGTAAATCGCCGATGGATAGGGTCTTGCTTTTAACTCAAGAGGTTCCGACGGCAGCTTAGCTGAAAAATACTGACCGCCTCCTGCATCTTCCTCCTGCTATATAACATCTCTCTCCCACTATAGAACACCTCCCTTTCTCTCCTGCCATGGATCATCTCCCTTTTTCTTCAAGTAAAGAAGATCTCACTCCTGCTATAGAACATCTCCCGCAGAATGCTGGGGAAGATCCTGATGGACGTTCTGGACACCAGCAGCCAGGTTGGGCACGGTGAGCTCTTGTTTTTCTTTCCCCCTGACAACAGCTCTTGCTGAAGGAGTGGGGATTGGCGGGTTTCATCAAGCTCTGATGAAGTGAATCAAGCCCAGCAGGACGTATATTACGACAGGAGCTCAGAGACTCCTCAGAGACTACCCTTTAACTATGAACAATTATGATAATAGTATGCTAATCGGCAATAGTCTTCAGGCTGTGAAAACATTTGTCATTTGTGTGCTATAGCTTGTTAAACAAATATTAGAATGTAAACACATAAGATACATTTTATATATACGTACCCTATTACTACTACATTTACTATTTTGCCGACGGTTTGTCCGGGGCAACTAACACATGGCACTCTTGTACTCTTTGGCCATTTATACAGCTTCATATTTACATAAGTGAATACCTTGCACTGGAGTACAAAAAAACAAATTTCGTTGGTGCGAGGAAAATTTAATTTTTTTTCTATACACAATCAAGATCATTTTCAGTACAGTCATTGTGCTTACAATGAAAACATTCCCATTGCCGTCTGTCTGTACTTGTATGTAAATACAAACAATTTCTATTTATTTGTTTCTTGCTATTTTTGTGAATCATTTATTTTACGTGATTTGCTTTTTACACTTTTTACAAAGGTAACGGTACTTCCCCTTGTTGGACCACTGTGTAAAGGCTATGCAAATACAATCATCCTTTATTTACTGGCTTAACGTACACTCTTATCCAGAGACACTTGTGCCTAATGCCATTCAATGTGGGGCCCAGATGCAGTTCTCATATTGGTGCCACCATGGTACCTATACTAGCATTGGAAGTCCAGAATATCACCATTATGACCCCTGCTGCCCAGTGAGAGCTACGTCCATGAGAAAGCTGTGAGGCACAGTGCCAATACTGTTCCATAAGGATCAGAGTCCTTACTGACGGTATACTGAGACTTTTCATACACAAATGTCTTAGATTGATGTTTGTGTTATGCCTGTAGAGACAGTATGAATAAAGACTTATCTTTTAGCTTTCCGTTTTTCCGTAACAAGCCTTTAATTGTAATTCTATCACTGAACTGGTTCAGCAATGCTACCATTAGCCAGGAGTGCAGAATGGGGCTCACTGAAGGATGTAACTTACTATCGTGGCTTACAGCTGGACGATTCCCCTGTACCAATTAGTGAACAGAAAAGCATAAAGAAAAACCTCAGTTCAGAAATAGTCAACTGCTTGTTTTACTGTAAGTTAGGGATTGTTGTTATTTGTTTTTGTAATGGTCTCTTGTAGGGAAAGTGACACTAGATGTGTGCATCTGGCTCGCAACAATGATTTTTTTGTGTGTGCATAGTGGCGGCGCCTCTTGTCTCACTCACTGGCACAGTGTGCAGTTTGTTCAGGACCCAGTCCGCCAACCACAAACACGCCTCCTAACTTAAAATATATATATTAAAAAAAAAAAATCTGACCTCAATCAAACCTTTTTCATCAATCCCTCAGCGTGCAGCCTATATCCCGACCAGAAAATAACTTAAGAGATTGCAGAAATAGGAAATAGTTTGTACCTTATTCCAGTCATTTACCAATTTACAGGTTTTGTGGTACTCTGAGTTAGCAGTTGAAGGTACTCAGAGTTGAGCAATTGTATACGCACAGGCACAGATAGGATCCTTGCCATGTTTCTATCTATCCCTTTAAATGCGCAGGCTTGCCTCTCTGTATATTTTTACAGAAAAATATTACATATTTACATATTCTCTGTACACAGAATTACTATACAGTAGTAGAATATATACATATGTATACATTTTAATGTAAAAATATGCAGGCCCACACACAGGAACAGAGAGAAACAGCAGACAGACAAGCTTCTACATTCGCAGGGACAGATATAAGGACCGATAGAAACATGGGGTCCTCTCTGTGGCTGTGCGCATACAACTGCAGAAGAAATTCCAGCAAGACTGGGTTGTGGTGCACATTCCCCCTTTTTGGAAAAGTTCTGTCTGCGTACACACACACACACACACACAAAACAGAACTGAGACATTAAATAGAATTAAAATAAACAACTTATTTATAGAATAAATATATGTATGTACAATTTATTTGATAGTATTTTAAAAAATAAATAAACATCCCCTTAAGAAGTATTGACAACCAAGCAGTATTATGGTACAGTGTTGGCACCTGTTTTGTTACAGAGGAAAAGAGAAGGGGTACAGATTCTGAAGGTTAAAATTTCTTGATTCAAAACCAGTTGACTCAGAACATCTGCAAGACCCCAACCCCCCACCCCGTTTCAACAGTGCCCTCAGATGGCCATTTGATCATATTACAGTACTTTTGCACATAGTGATCTACTTATAGCTTCAGTATAGGATGAAGTCTAATTTAGATAAATTTAACCCATTATAACCAACAACTGAATCATCAACTTTAAACAAAAAACAATGCTTTAAAATAAAAAATTGAAGAAAAAAAAGTAAAGTAAAGTAAAAGTAATTCCATTTAATGTGTTTTATGCTTTTTTTATGATGGCCCCGATAATGTTTATTTTATTAATATTTATTTATACAACACAAAAATGATCTTAGTCCTCTTAATATGCCATCTTAAAAGATGATATATTATTTAACCTATATTTACCTCCACTGATCAATGGTTTGCTGATGTGTATGGGTGTGCCCTTGTATTATAATAGATATGTATCAGGTTTCATTTTCCTATGTGCTATAATGACATATTGATGTTCAATTTGTGTCAAGTAAGTGACTAACAAAAAATGAAAAAGTAACTTAGGCTAACAAATGGGATCTTAAGTAATTTTGCAGCAAATGCCTGTAAGTTCTGCTCCTGGCATGACACGGACAATAATATGTCTTAGACGAGGAAAATTCTTCTGTTTACTGGAGTTGGGACTCCAGATGCATGGCTAACAAAACAAAATAGCCCTTTCACAGCTGCTCAACACAACCATTAGTTTCGCTAATGTGTGTCCTTTCTTAACTTGAAACATTTTTTCTATTTATTAACTTTTGTCCTACCAAAATAAAACGTATTAATTCAAAGCTATGATCAGAGAAGATCTTCACAAGAGTATTTGATAAACAAAGCGATCAAACAATAATCATATTTCGTTTTATTTTATAATAATGAGCAATCTGCCATCTATCGGCTATTCCTTGACATCAGCTACAAGAGGGCACAATGGCCTCACTCATGCAATATAACCTACAGTGATGAAATCCCAAACAACGGTCCACATCAGAAACAGATCTAACCTGCCAATCAAACCCTGCATGGGCAGCTGAAAATCATATACCATGTGATGGTAGAAGTGCATAGTGCACCAAAGTAAAAGCTAACACTGTTTGACCATAAAGCTACATATATAAAGGCCAATATTTAACTGTCCATTTTGTAGTAATGGCCGTAACTTGGTTTAAATAATCTGCATGTAACCCAAAGAAGCTACAACAGTACCCCATCACATATTTAAATCTTTCTTCCAATCATGCAAACAGAAATCAGTTTTAAGCATATTTAGACTTACAATACTATTATGAAGCGTTTTATGACTCCGCTTGGACCCCATTGTTTACAAACAAACATACAAAAATGACATCAGGAAGGGTAACAGGAAAGAGGAGCTGGCAAATCTCAGTTTGCTTTCTGCACCTGATCCAGAATCACATTTAAGGTCTCGATGACCTTTCCACCACTGTACCACCGCCTTAGAAGTTGTATGATGCCAGTTATAACACGTTGTGTTCTGTCTCTATGGTTATATTAAACTCTGGTCACCACACTCTGGTCCAGAACTCTCAGTAATTGGTCTGTCGCCATCATGCAAAGCGACATTAGAAGGGGGTGAAGCAGACTAAGACAATGTCTCCATATTAAAGTATCGCATTCATATATTAAATATTCATTGACATTTCTATATAGCACTTGGTGACTGAGCATTCTATGTGTTTTTTTGTTTCATTATTTGAAGCATAAGATGGTCTCAGCTTTAATAGTTTTGGCCAACATGACTGACCCAAGGAGAAAATCCCCATTGAAGAATAATGATAATTCCAAAATAAAACATATTAATAATAATTATAGTAATAAAACCATCCCCTTAATACCTATAATAAATAAAGTCTTCTTGAGTGAGAGTTTGTTGGGGTGGGGGCAGGAGCGTGGGCGTTCAGTCACCCACGTCCGCGTCACGGTCGCCGATCAGCCACAAGATGTGGAAGCAGAGAGCCAGGAAGCCAGTCCCCAGCAGGTCTCCCAGGGCCGTCAGGTATGGGATGGAGAAGTTGTCTGGGTCCATCCCACGACCCCACATCCAGTGCACCATCCAGTAAGCCAGGTACAGCAGAATTAGAACCTTGATGGGGAGGACCAGAGGGGCTCAGCAACTGACTGTCATCCTAATTACTGCAGTAGCAGGGTCATTTAAAGGCCCTGACTTCTTTTCTTTGTAAGGAACAGTACTGTCCATGTGGGAGTTTCTGGTATAAGAGTCTCATTTTAAATTTCAGTTACGGGAATCACTGATCAAGTAGTCTGGGTTTTATAAAGTTTCAGACCTTCAGACACAATGCAAGACACACATAGCTCAAAAATCTGGCTTAGAAGAATCTGATCCATATATTCTTTATTTAATTATTGTAGTTAAAATGTTCCGTTAAAATGCCTAAGACATTTTATAACATATCTAGAGAAAATGTAGTTTGCCTGTCATTTTTTCAGTGTTTGGCCACTCAGGGCTGCCTTGCTGGATGACCTGGGACACACACTGGGTGACCTAGGAGACACACTGGATGACCTGGGCCCCTTTGTGGGGTGACCTGGACTGACTTGCTGGGACACACAGGTCTGCCCTACCTGCAGCAGTGCAGCAGCCATGTAGAAGGCGATGAAGATGGAGGTGAGCGTGGTGTGTCCGCCCTGCATGGAGTTAATAGTGTAGAGGAAGACCAGGTGGCCTGGAGCCACCAGGAGGAAGAGAACCCGGGCCGAGCGAGAGTTCACACCTGCAGAGGGAGACAGGAGGAACACCATTAGAGCACAGAGACAGGAACATAGTGTCCATCACAGTTCATCACAGTCCATATTGTTAAAATTTTTGAGTAGAAAAACTGGCAGAAATACAGAACTTGCCTCAGGGGTCCCCTTGAGCAAGACTTATAAGAAAAGCAAAGTGTGTTTGTAATTGAGCACACACCTGACCCAAAGAAAGCATCACATGGGGTGGGGCACTTGCGCGGCTGGGGGCTGGGTTCAGCCAAAGGCAGGCCGCTCATGTGTAGGTACGTGGAGATCCGGCTGGCCTGCACTGCTACCAGGTTACCACCCACGCCTGGGAAAAACCATAAAGTCTGCATTCTGCACTAAAACTCAGGTAAAGGTCAGGTAAGGTCACCAACATTTCATCAACAAGCAGATTCCATAGATTTTACCCAATGGCTAAAGATAAAGAACAGGTAAGGCCTGCCATGCCAAAGACAAAGCACTCACCGTTAATGACAGGTGTAAAGACTGCCATTCCGGCAAAATTGGGATTTGACACAGTTTTGTCCAGGATAAGTCCACCAACACTGTTTGAGAACATCAAAAATCATTATTGGGATGCATAAACTTGAGTATTGTATAAATTGTATAAATTATGTGTGAGTGTGTAAGAGTGTCAGGTGGTGGCCATGAGAACATGCTGTGTGGGCTCTGTCTCTCCTACCTGCTGATAGCCATGGCGATAATGACGGGCTCCCACCCCGAGTACAGGACCTCGCGGGTGGAGGGAATGCGACGGGCGATCAGCACCCATATTGGCGTCAGAGCCACAAAGAAGGCACACACCAGTGGGTTGGCATAGTCATTATGCTCTGTCAAACACACAACACCTAATGTAGGTCTCTTTTGCATAGTTTACAAATACAAAATATGAAGGCTGCTAAGGCCGTGGAACTTCTTTCAAAATGGAGCTTAAAGTACTAAGGGCATCGTTTCACCCTGAACCAGTCTGTGGAATCTGGTTTGGTTGCCGTCAAACACACTAGACCAGAGTATGTGCTTTTCATTGTGAACCTTGTACATGAAAATCCAGATCATATATTGCCATTCATTACAATACCTTGGGGCACAAAATTACCCTGGTATGCCAGTAATGGAGCTTGTAACCTGCCTACAATACAAAGCAGGGCGTAAACAGACAAAACCAGTTTGTTAATTACTGGAGTGATTTCTATGACTAAAATTCACATTATTGACACTCCAGGGCCAAAATTCTAAGGCTGTAAGGTGTGCTTGAATTTTACACCACTCGGCCCTATCATGTCAGGGCCATGCAGCTTAACACTTACCTAATTGTTTGTACAATCCTGTGCTAATGCCTGCTAACAGGGCCAGGGTTATGAGGTCCCCAAGACTAGCAGCAATGGGTGTGGCCACATTATCAGGGTTGATGCCCACTTTCCTGGAAGCGATGATAACGCCGATCATAATAAGCCCTGCCAATAGGGGGTACATGGGAGAGTGAACAGGCCAGTTCTGTTAAACTGCTCATTTACTTCTGAATGTCTCACAAAAACCAACATTCTACAACAGCAGTAATCTTCAATCTACAAGGCTTTGGAGTAGCCTGTCCCACAACACATTTTTTAACACAGCAATCCAGGCAGAACCGAATGTACAAATATTATCGTAAACATCTTTTCATAGATATTTCATGAAGTTTCCAAACTTTCCAGCATTGTGCCTACTGGGTCCAGGGAAAGATATCTTGTCATTTGGCAGAGCTCAGATCTGACTTGTAATCTATGGAACATTTTGCCCTTGTCCAGGCAAACATTAATGTGGAAGCCAGGCAGTACTTTCTCACCCAGCAGCAGGGAGGCAATGAAGGCTGTGGCCACACTGCTGGCACACAGGAGCACCGCATGACCCAGCTTGAAGTGACCCTCTGGGATCCACCCAAAGATAACTGCCGCAATGGAGGCCAGGAACCCAACCACGGTGGCCTGGACCTGGGGAGCAAGAGCGGCACAGCGTCCAGACCCCACGCCACACATACAAGGTCTCTTTCTACTGAAACATTAGTCATGGTGTGATGTCTTGCTCTATGTCAAGCTGGCTTTATGTCATTCTGTCATGCAGATGTCCTGTTGAGTTTGAGAGCCTTCCAGGGGAGGTAACATGGATGGTCAAACTAATGCATTAGGGCAAATGCCCAATGTTCTAGTCAAGACAGAATTAGTGGCTTTGGAAAGGGAAAACTTCAGTTATGTGTGAAGGAAGAAAGAAGGTTTAGACTAGGGTAACTCAGTACTTTGTACCTGAATAAGAGCAAGGTTTCCCATGATCATCTCCCACATGTCCTTGGCCGTGTCCATCTGCCCAATATTAGCCTGAGGAGCCAGGACAGACACAATCATTACAGACTAATTAAGCATGTCAAAATAAATATTTTTCATCCCTTTTATTTTGATCCTATACTTTCTCTTTTCTGTTTGTTGTGTGTGTGTTTATGTGTGTGTCTATGTGCGCGTGTGTATGTGAGTCAGCCTGCGTATGTGTTTTGTCTTAATCTGAGATGCTACCTGAACAAATATTGATTTGCTTTTCATAAAAGGGTGCTTGATCTATGAGAAACACAACTCCCCCCCCACCAAGGTTGTCTATTCAGGAAAACAAATATCGAATGGCCAGATCTTCTGATGGGCATTTTAGGGGCTGTGTGAGGCTTTTTATGGGCTGCATGAGGTATTTTTGTCATGCGTCATTAAGGGTGTGGGGACAGAATATTATCACAGGTGTCATTAAGGGTATGGGGACAGAATGGGGACAAGAATCTCCCTCTGGGGCTTCTATCTGTTTGACATTTCAGGGTTACATTCTTTGTTATTTGTGTCATGACAGAAAATATCAAGCTTTGTTAACCCCCAGTATTCACAGTTATTTGATAGCCTACATCTCCATTTATCACCGCATAAATGCATTAATAGGATAACAGTCCTGTTTCAAAATGAATCTAATGATGTTTCTTTAATCTACATTGAATATTATGTTATTATTGTGTACTTTCAGCTTCACTCCTAATAGCCACCTAATTCAGTCTGCGAGTGGCACACAGCTATATTACAGTATCCGTATTGTTATATTGCCTTTAAAGGACTGAGAGAAACTAATGGTCTGCTACAAGTACAACTATCTCGACAGAAACAGATACCGGAAAATTGTTTTTTAAAGGGTTCTCATCAAATGAGGAAGCCAGCCAATGAGGGACAAGATTTAAAGTGTTTCAAATGAAGGGTTGAATGCAAGCCAGAGTACACAGCAATGGCCTTAGGACATTCAGTACGAGTAAATATTCAGTTTCCTTGCGCGGGGGGGGGGGGGGGGGGGGGGGGGGGGGGGGGGGGGGGGGGGGGGGGGGGGGGGGGGGGGGGGGGGGG
>JAOYSI010004787.1:0-14031 GCA_025775065.1 Hiodon alosoides
ATGACCCTTGAAGGGTGTGCTTTTTTTACAGCATAAAAATAGACAACAGGCAAATTTAATTTTAACCAACCTTAGAAAGTATTTGTTGTATAAAATTGGTTTTCTGGGCACAGAATGATTCCTTGAATGCTTTGATATAAATTAGTATTCAGACAGTGGAAACATTTGCTGTAAAATTTGCATAAGTAGATAAAATCACCACTCCGGCTAACAAAATTAGATTGAGTTATATTTTTACGGTATGAATACAAAATAATAGTAATTATTATTATTTATTATTTAAGTGACTTTAAAAAGGCCCTCAAGGCCTTTAACATGACCCTAAGGTACTAAGTACAGGTACACTGGCCTTAGTAGCAAAGTAGCAAATAGTGCAAGTTATAGGGAATGAGCAGGTCACCAGATACTGTAGAGGAAGAACCTGCAGGTCCTAGTTGCTAATGCAATTTGCCATTTGAAGCAGAGCTTCTCGTCAATCTTGACTGCCAATCTTGACAGACGCTACATATTAAATTTCCTCAGCAGATGCTCTTAACCACAACAAATCGCTAAGCTTACAAATGTACTCTCTGAGCTGGGATTTTAAACCACTTCAAGCCGGTTGATCACACTTGTGAACTACAGTGACCCTACTGGGACATGTACCTGGGACCTACTGGCTAAAACCCCAATTTCTTAATCCCACCACACCACACCAACGACTGCCCCTACACAGGAAGCACAGCGCAAGCAGCCATGGTGGTGCAGTCCCATATGTTAAGGATTTGGTAGGTTTGTGCAGCAGACATGACTTCAGCAGGGATTCACCTGAAACTTGTGGAAGATCAGGTTCCAAACTCTATGGAGGTGGGCTGAACACATTCCCTGTCCTGATGGAAAGAGCGATTTTGGGAAGTGTGGCGCTTGGAAGGATCTGCAAAACTATGGATCCATTCTCAAGGACTCTAAAGGAAGCCAACCATTCATGGCAGTAGAATCAGCTTATCTCCACTCTGCAGCCCCCTCATGTCTCTCCAGCCAACGGGCAGCAGCCAAACAAGTCAAACTCGGAACATAGGAGAGTGCTTTCAGGGGCAATTTGAATAAAATCCGTACTGGCTAAATGGCTGGCTAGAGGGCTGTCACCGTTGGCAATGTGATGTAGTGTTTGTTGTGTGACGTGTTCACATCGGTAGCAGAGGAGATCCATTTCAGTGCAAATCCGAATTTAATCTGAATTTTTCCCATACGGAAAAAATCGATTCCTTTAATATTTAAGAAATTGTAATACATGTGTGATGGGCCGCAATGGCTTATCCTCTATCTACCCAACCTTGTGGCCTGTGTCTGTCAGTCAGTTTATGTAAAATCAATGATTATATTTGAAAAATATTTAAATATTTTTCATTATATATTTTCAATACGCAACCACATGTTGAAAACACTTTTTAAAATTTAGTAGCTAGGGCCATTTTTGGTGTATGAATAGATCTATGTGAAGGCTGAATGTAAATGGAAAGTTTAAAAACCTGGAATACATGTCGATTGAATTTAAAGATTCCGTTATTGTGGTTAAATTAAGAGCTTGATTTTCTAATCAAATTATCAAATGATAAATTAAAGAAGTTTATTTGATATGATTCCTACTATTGTAAATCCGTTTGTAGACTATTAATTTGAATCTAAAAAAACATACATTTCCCTTTAAAGGGTTTAAATAATGCCAGACACACCAGCAAACATTGAATACTGAGTCCTGGATGGCTCAATCATTGAAGGTATTGGCTTGACTAAGCCTTATCTGGATTCTGACTGTGACAAGTTAAAATAATTAATTTAATTAAATAAATGCATCTATTTAGCAGATTGGTAACTTGTATTCATATGTGTATACTCATACTTATTTTTGCCTCTCATTGGCTTCCACTATTTTATATAATTTTCCAGATACAGAATGATCTCTTAGGCTGCAGAAACATGAAAACTAAAACTAGTGTTGACTCACAAATTCCCCACCCCTCTCTGCAGTGATTTATTTTGGGCCGGCAGTGTGTCGGATGTTCGTGGAGCATGAAAACATGGAAAATTGTGGAAACTTATGAATTAACAAGTCAAAAACTCTCAGGCTAACTGCCCTCTTCAGCCTGATGACACCTCCCATCCCCCTCCCCTGCCTGTTACCTCTACTATGTGCTTCACTGCTGACCAGGTGAGATGACAGCTGATGAGACTCGACAAGGCTGCTGGCCCTGACGGTGTCAGCCCCCGGGTGCTCAAAGCCTGTGCCCCCCAAGCTATGTGGACTGCTTCACCATGTCTTCAACTTGAGCCTGAGTCTTCAAAGGGTCCCCGTGCTGTGGAAGACATCTTACCTTGTTCCTGAGCCATGTCCCAGTGGCTCCAAGTACTACAGACCGGTGGCATTGACCTCCCCTGGAGAGACTGGTGCTGGAATAGCATGGTCAGACCTCTCTTGGACCCCCTCCAGTTCGCCTACCAGCCACGACTAGGAGTTGAGGACGCCATCCTTTTTGGCGGCAAATTTTGGAGCAAGAAATATTTAATTATCAGTAAGCGAGTATGATTAGATTTCATTTTTTGGTGGGATATGAAGTGATGTATGTATGCTGTATTTAGTCAGTGTTATGATGTTTTAGTTATGTAAATTTTTTAAATTATGCCTTGTTTATCCTGTCAACCCGAGGCTCCCCTCAATGCTCTCCGAGGCCCCCTTGTGGGCCGCAGCCCCCGTGTTGAGAACTGCTGCTCTATTACTTTTGACATATTCTTACTTATCTTTTACTTCCTATATTTTCCTTAATGACCTAATTACAGGGCTGTAGTGGGTAACTTTGTCACATGGTGTGCGCAGAACCATCTGCAGCTCAGCGTGACAAAGACAAAGGAGCTGGTTGTAGATATGAGGAAGGCCATGGCACCAGTGACCCCCTGTTATATGGTTCCATATACCTGCCTGCTTGGATTCAGGGCCATTTTAAAAGTTTATGTTGATGTCTGTAATCGTTAATGTATGACGAGGGATTCAGATCCCCTCGTATACACAGGATTGCCATGTGTGTCACCCCTCACCGTTTCCACGTCATGCACTTGAGAAATTTTGTCTATATTCAGTCAGAACCGCACACCAGAACCAGGCCTCATTTCCCATTAATTAGAATTATCAAATAAAATATCCCTGTGTCTCACAAGTGATTAACCCTTTCTAGGGCTAAACAGTCCAGCGGTGTAATTTAGACTTTGAGAAGCCTTGAAGCAGGAAAGAGCCCGTTTCTCTTAATTTCGTGTTCTAAGTTTGTTGGCCTGTCCACAGCAAGGTTTATCATGGCATGCTGAGAAAGTAAGGTTTTGTGAATTCAAGAGTAGTCTCTCGGGTGTTGGATGTTGGCCACCGAGACTGTGAGAAGACCCCAGGAAAAACATGCTTCATCTGCAAATTTAAACAAAGGAATGAACTGCATCAGGTCACTCTGACACCCTAAATGTGTTTTTAACAAGGCAGAGGTCAGAAACCAGCTGTTGTGCTAAGTACTGGGGAGTTAGATCTTACACAGCTGCATCCTGTTATTGAGTTCTCAGGGAAATGAGTGAAGAATAAAAAGTTATTTGCTTGTGTCTGTATAAGCTTGGTGTAATTTGTATGAGCTCAGAGTTCGTTCTGTGCTGATTGAGACAGGCTCTTCCGGCGTCTGCTTGACTAAGACTTGGTTGAGTCTACTGTCCGATTGGTGAATTTCCACAAAGGTTTCCTGACTTTGGAAGAGGGACAGTTCCCTTTAGTGAGGCTTACTTTTTTTTAATAAAGAAGAAGAACAGCGTGTTTGGTCTTGCTTCAGGGTTTGCATTTTTCTGGAGAGCAGAAAGCACATTATTTTTACAAAGCTTTGCACTGCCTCCATTAATGCTTGCTAGAATCATCATTCCTCTGTCACAAAACTGTTAGTCGCAGAACACAAACATCTGACTGACGAGAGTCGATATATGATTTTAAAGGGTTCTATAAGACAAACCTTGACATTCCCCAAGCTACAAATGCTGCGGCACATTGGATACCTTCCTTCAAACACTTAGATATAAAAGATGAAGTGCTTTATAACGGTGATCGCCGATCTGATGACAATAATCTGATGACTCAACACTGCCTCAATCAGGTTTAGAAAGCTTTTTGTATAATCCTGATCAATTCTCTAGATCAATTTAACCAGTAATGCCTGCTACATTGTCTTTGAATTTCTCTTTTAAAAGATTTGAGTTGTTAAGACAGGAACTTGATGGTAAAATGACTAAATTACATTATTTTATATTACAATGTTTTGATTAAAAGTAATGAAACACGATATGAGAACCTTATTTGAACAAATCCATTCATTGAGTATATATGTTTGCTTTGCAAACACTCTACCCATCCGGTCCCCTGGATGAGAGAAAGGCCCCATTTGTTTTTTAGCCTAACAATAGCCTAATAAACAATTCTGAATAAATCAGAAATAGCTTCACCTTAAGGAACTTGTTAACAGTGAAGAGACCCAGACTGGGTGCTGGTAGGGGTGAAGAGACCCAGATCTGGTGCTGGTAGTGGTGTAGAGGCATAGACTGGGTACTGGTAGTGGTGAAGAGACCCAGACCGGGTGCTGGTAGTGGTGTAGGGGTCCAGACTGGGTACTGGTAGTGGTGAAGAGACCCAGACCGGGTGCTGGTAGTGGTGTAGAGACCCAGACCGGGTGCTGGTAGTGGTGTAGAGGCCCAGACTGGGTACTGGTAGTGGTGTAGAGGCCCAGACTGGGTACTGGTAGTGGTGAAGAGACCCAGACCGGGTGCTGGTAGTGGTGTAGAGTCCCAGACTTGGTACTGGTAGTGGTGAAGAGACCCAGACCGGGTGCTGGTAGTGGTGTAGGGGTCCAGACTGGGTAGTGGTAGTGGTGTAGGGGTCCAGACCGGGTACTGGTAGTGGTGTAGAGGCCCAGACTGGGTACTGGTGGTGGTGTTGAGGCCCATCCTGGGTACTGGTTGTGGTGAAGAGACCCAGACCGGGACTACCAGCATCCGGTCTGGGTCTCTTCACCACTACCAAAATAAGGATTATAAGGATTGTAAATACTTTACCTCTGCAGGTTAATGTTGAAGAAATCTTTCTCCTACAAACGAAATGAGTTTTTAAATCCTTTTCAAACATTGTTTGAAGCGCTTGCAGATTTGGTCCCCCCTGCCCCCCTTTTGATGTTTTGCCGTCTGGCTTTTCCATGTGTCTTAAAGAAATGTCCAATGCTAATACCTATAATACATAATTTCCTGTTCTTTGTTAAATCGGTTGATGTCCCCTCTCTCTATTTGACCAATGGTTGTATATGTTGGAAATTTTTAAATAAAAAAATGTGTGGTGGACCGAAGCAAAGTTGACCAGTCAAAAGTTAAAACATACTAGCCCACACATCCTGTTCTTTATTTTATATACACACAAAAATCCCAGTTAAAAATCTTATTTCAAGGTAATTGCAGTTAAGCAAATTTTTACTGTCATAAAGAAGCCATTGTGCCAGTGTTTTCCCCTGTATGCTCACTTCCTACGGTATACACATAAACTGGCCCAGCTTCTCCATTGGCTATCATTCTTAACTACGCCAAAATGTTAACAAACAGTTCCTCTAACAAACAGCTTCTGCAGCTCTTGTATTACATTAGATTTATTTATTTGGCAGATGCTTTTATCCAGAGCCACTTACAAGGCCATTAAGGCAAAGCAGATTGGTATACATCAGGAAAAGCAAACAGCAAAGATGCAGCACCACCAGAAGTGGGGTCGCAAATAGCGTTCCGTGGTGTCATAATGACTCCAGTCAAAGTGCCAGAGCAACTTTAATAAACAACAGTGCTGTGCAGATTATTAAAAAAATAATTCCGATTACAAGGGCGCAAATTAGTCTTGAGGGTTAAATTACCCCTCTGTCTTGGATGGGTTGGCCTGGAAATTGTATCAGTCCAAACAAGAAGTGCAAGTCACACAGACGTCCCGCATTTATTGGCAGTTACGCATCGAGCTTCCTGCTTTTCGGTAGGTCGGTTTAAAAACGGCCTCTCAGTGAAACAACATTCTGACCTGATGCATTTTTAAAACTCCAAAAGACCGGAAAAACAAAACAAAAAACATTACAGTCCACAGACTGGTGCAACCAGCAGTGTTTCTATTTATACTGCTCAAACAAGCCGTTTCAAACCTGGAAACAACCCAGGCTTAGGAACTGAGGCTCAAAATCTGATATGGTTCTTGTCCTGACTGATAACTCTGCTAAAGTAAGGCAGGATGAAAATAGGATGTGTGTACGAATGGAGAGGGATATTTAGTAATTTATACTATTGATTTATTACATTTTATTCTGCCACACAGTATAATAACATTTTCCCTCAAACTTTTTTTTAATCTTCAGGCTATAGCAACAGTGCATGATTAGTCTGAACGCAGAAAAAATAACACGAGAAAAAGTGAATATTCTCAGCATCCCTTAAGCAAATTTTCTTTAAGCAATGCACACAAAATTAGAGAAATGTTGTGTCTCTGTAATCAAATGTTTTTCAGGATTTAAACCCTATTTTTTTTTTATGCTTTCAATATATGCGAAAAAATGTATTGCAGTAATTTATATTGTTGGTGTCATTTTTTGCAATAAGTGACAGGTGGAAATTAGTTGCTTTGGGGCATAGAGAAATTCCATATGTAGAGGAGTAAATTATTCAATAATCTTTTTCTTTCTTTTTTTTTTTTTTTTACATGTCAGACCTTGACAGACGCCAAATACCTGGACACGATGCCATGTCAAACTCTCTGAGTGTTCGCGTTTCTCAAGCCGCGGTCCTTTAATGGTAGGGTTCACGAGTTATCGTGGGAACTATCCTGTTATGAATAATATAGGAAACCACTGACTTCCCGTTATTAAGAAATACATGAATTTGCATTTTACTTTTTACATTTAAAGCACGTCCCTTTCATCCCGGAGTTCCGTCCTGAGTAGTTAAGTTGATGAACCAGTACTGCAGTTCCGTGCCAGTATTGACTGGCTCACCAGGCTCTCGAGCTCCCCACGGTAAGTGAAGAGAAATACAGAAATATTACATCGTGTATAATTTGCTTCACTAATATTATTATACTAAGTAGCTTCTCTTCATTTATTTACCGTTTACCAATTTCCGTTATTTAAAAATTACAAAGGGTTTAACGTTTCTTACTAAGGTGCAGAAATACAATGAATCGATACGACGACCCTACGATCAACAACAGATTCACCCCAGCCCCCCCCCCCTCCTCCTCCTCCTCATCTCTGTCTAGCTCACTCGCTCTCCCTCTCAGACACCACTCACTGCCTTAGTCTCTCTACCCGGCTCACGCTCCCATCCAGCCAAAGGACGGATAGGATCGACCTCCTCTTCACAGTTGTGATTCGCTCTACTAGAATGTCCATAGACAGAGAAGGGTGCGAGGAAGCAGACGAACTAACTTCTTATTTCCATACGACGAAGTAAAATCAATGGCAGTGGAGCCCGGGAGTGTCAAATCAGGTAATTAAATACGGAAACTTATTTTGTTGTGCAGGACTCTAATTAACGCTATGCTGAATCGTATGAGCGTAAACACGTTATCACTGCGATATATTCACAAAATATCTCATTCATAATTTAGTTTCTTAGACGATTTTATCCAAAGCGATTTACACAGCTTATCATTTCTATTTCCATCCATTGATACAGCTGGATTTTCTGCAATTCAGGTTAAGTACCTTGCTCATGGATGCAATAGTCGGGGGGACACTTGAACCGTTTGGTTACAAACCTGTCACCATAACCATTACACCACCAGCTGCTCCAGTAGTTATGGACATACATATCCAGTAGTGTAGTTTCAATAAAGGGAGATGGCTGACACATTTTTCATGCAGCTCATCTCCTCGTATTTTTCTTCATACAAGCATAGTTCTCTCAGGTTTATGTGAGTAGGATAATCTTAGGCACTAAGGTGTGAAAGCAAATCTGATTTCCAGGTTCTGTTGAAGAGGGAAACAGACAGACTATGCGTTTCCGAACACTTCGACTTAATTTACTTAAAAACATATTATAGTATGGATATGTTTAGCAATACAACTTCAGATTGGTTAAGTAATTTGTTAAGCAGCTCGTTTCAAGTAGATACTTTATAACGGTTTTATGAACGAATTCGTGAGTACATGCTTGTGCTTTGTAATGTTTTTCCGTTTAGATTTTGCTGGGTTAAAAGGAATTACTTTTCTGGAATCCCGATTTACCGGATAAAAGGCACAAAAGAAATCTGCGGCCATTTAAGGTGCGGTACGGATGGGTTTATTTTAGACAACTCTTGGTTCTGGGTCTTACTTTATTGGTTGCAAAGTTTGAAATAACCGATATACAAATGATTAATATACAGATTTTTGCCATGTCGGCTAAGGGAGATTAACGCATTAGACATATTTCATTTAATGAAAAAAACAAAACAAAACAAAAAATTCGGCGTGGCGATTGTCCCCTGTAAAACTTGAGTCCAATTACTTAATTTTACGCAATTACGTTCATTTTAAACTTGGGATTTTACTCCCAAGAAAAGGAAGCTAATTTTGCACTGAATATACTTTTACTTCCCGATTCCCTAGTCACCAAATGAGGCGTTGGTTTCAAAATTAGTATCATAAAACATTCATAGGTTATGAATCTGTGATATGACTTACTATAACAAATTTGAAACTTTCTCTTCTGGGACTGACTTCAAATATTCTCGGACATTAAATGTTGGTGTGCATTGTGGAATGTTTTTTTTCTGTTGGAGTGGTCTTTAAGATTCGTAACGAATTTTAGGCTACGGGTTATCTTCTGTTTTGCAGAGGCATAAATCGTGTCAGGTGCAGGTCCTGTATTTCGTAAGTTTTTGAATCCATCTGAAAGTGCGTTTGTCCAAGACTTAGGTAAGTCTTTTTTAACGTAAAAATCACGATTTGTATTCCCTCAAACACATAGAAAGGAGAAACCTAGACTGGTTGAGTCAAATAACGTAGGAACGTCACGTCAAAAATGGGATCCAGCCCTTTAAAATGCCCTAGTCCATAAAATATTTGATGCGGCTTAAACGATGAGAGGGCGAGTCTGTCCACTACAAGGAGTTTCCTGCAAAGGAAATTTTGATGAGCATACAACGAGATGTAACTGTGTCGCTTGTTGTGTGTATCTTAATATTATATATATATATATATATATATATATTAAACTATGGATGCAAACAAAGTGTTTTGACAGTGTGATTATGGACAAGTGATTGTGATTAAGAGAAGGACATTTCATTAGATTTTTCATTAAATTAGAAACATGTATTCCTCCAGTTGCAATATCGCTTGTGACCATTATTACTCACAATTTTAAGCGACTAACGCAGGCTACCTGTTGCTATAAGAAAGAATCCGTTTGTGAAACGAAATACGAGAAAATATTATATAAAACTTACGTTTTAATTTCTAAAACTGTGTTTTCTGAAATTCGAATGTTTTCTATATTTCGGCCGGCTTCTTATAGTTCGTTTTGGTTTTAGATGATTACATCAATTTTCTTTCAAACAATATAAAAACGTACATTATTCGTACAAGTTGAGAGGTGCCGGCCGAATGAAAACAAAGAATAAAGGAAACGTTGAAAAACGTGACGGGGTAACAGAGAGGTGAAGGTGAAGCTTGACAATATCTACTTTAAGTTCAGCTTCATTATACAACATTACACACCACATTAGCACTTAAACGTTCTACAGTTACTTGTCAATGTATTTGTGATTTTCACGAAATTACCCAATTAACATTTCAGTCCATTCTTTGGAATAGATTGTGGAGTCAAAAAAAAAGAAGACAAATTAGACAAAAATATTGGCCTCAAGGGCCTAGGTTACTAAAGGTTATTCACCTCACCTATGAATTATTAGCTGAACGTATTATTTGGATTAGAAATGATCTGACCTGGCGTTTGCAGGTGTAAGTCCGATGCTTATTGAGTGGCAGCCCACAGAAACTGCGATCGACGTGTCGACGTGATTGGTTCTGCGAACAGTAGTGAATCTGAAGTAAAGTGCCTCACGAAGCATTGCGGAATTGAACACGGGAGTCTGGAGAATTGCTTGTGGTTTCAGAAAGCGGGTTTATTCCGGTTTAAGACATTGAAAACCCAAGATGTTTTTGAACATAAATAAAACATAATAGACTTCCCATTTTAGGCCTGGCTGCACACCCATTGAGTGATTCAGAGAGAAGAACTTGCATTAAATCTAGCAATACACCCCTTCCTTCACATGCTGCTTCACACAAGATCTGCAGGCCAGTGAAATTTTTACCCACAATACACATCAACATCATGTGAAGGTCTGGAACACACATCGTAGTTATGTGATGAGTGAACTATGCCATAAGTACATGTGATAACTGGAGGAGTTAATTTTGGTCATGAGATGATCTGATTGTTCCAAGCGATGGGTGATTGAAAAGTGTTCGAGGTTGTGAGCAGAGCATCAGATAGCATAGCAACATTTATTTTGACCTGGCTTTGGTTTTGACGGTCAATTTCCAGTTTTCTCCATTTTCCTTTCATTTCTTTTGTAAGGCGCTTTTGGGGCACCACAATCACATTTGACGTGGTGGGATGCAAATAGTGTTTTCTAAGTTAAATTGAACGGATTTGGTGTTTTGCTGCATAGCCATAAGCTTCTCTGCGAGTTTGCTGGTTGACTGTGCGCGTAAAAAGCACTCTGAATCGCTCTAGTTGAAAGGGAGGCCTAATTAAAAGGCTTTTAGCCACAGCAGGTCAGTACCCTGAGAGCTACATGCTACTCTATTCTTTTTTTCCCTCTCTCTCTCATTACATGCATTCTGTAATTTTATGCAATCCAAAAAGTATTTTCCAGCTGCGAAAGAAAATAAAATAAATCTTGTATGCTTTGACATTAAAATGAATGCTACAATTAAAAAAAAAAAAAAATGAAATTTTCAATTATTATTTTGGCTATATCCGCCCTCCCAAGTTGAAGTCAGCAATTCTGCTCCCTGCTTTAAATCAATACAACCTCACTCTTCATGCCCACGTACCACCAATCCTCTGGTTCCTTAGCTACGCAGCTCATACGGGGAGTTCAGTGCCAACCTGAGGAGAAACCGTTCCCTCCCAAAGGCTCCTTCCCTTAGTGATCCATGGTCATTTCTGCACCACTGTTGCGGTAAACCCAGTCTCCTAGTGATATCACCCAGACTTATACACATAGAATTCAGGGGGGGCTGATTTATTGTAGGATTGAATCATTTGTACAATAAAGAATCCAACATTTTCATTTACCTTGGTTTCCCTTGTGAAAGTAATGAAAAAGAACCGCGGTGTTGCGGCAGATTCTGCCTTGGATGTAACCATTTTAGAATCAGTAAAAAACAAATGCGACAGAGATGCCTGGGATTTGAGTTAAAGAGGCCCAGGTCACAGAAAGTAATGTTTTGTGAAATTTTCTATATTTATTCGATTATTCTCTTTTTGTACATTATTATTGGATTAGTTGTGTAATTTACAGGGCCAATACATTCCGTGATCTGAGACACAGTTCTAGGGTGATCTCGGAGAATACGTATATTTCGTGTAATTGATTGGGTTTAAAATGGCACACTGTAGTTTGGAATAACTGCCATCCTGTGGTAGTAATAAGTACTGCACGTTTTTCCTTCAGAAAGATATGCTATGTAACTTGCATTACCGGGTGATTTTTGACAGGTGATTGTAAGATTCTGCAGTTGGATGTTGGGTTAACTCTCGCGTTTCTGTAATAGCCTACTAATGTGCCCGTACAATCCCAATCTTGGATTTTCTGATTACGGGGTGTCCAATATCCAAAATCACACTGCGCTCCGAGACAGTGTAAGGCCCATGTGTCTTGGGTCACCAAGGGCGAATGGAGAAAGCAATTGGCAAATAAAAAAAACCTGGGAGCATATGGTCCTCGGCATATTCTCTTCCAATTATTTACAAAAGCGTTCCACGTCCTTGAAAAATCTATCAACTTCCCTGAATCCCCAAGTCTCCCATTAAAAGTGACGCAGTTCATTTACTCTCATTTACTCAGCGGAGCATGTGGTGCACATGAACAGCAAACTGAAAGCTGGGCACAGGGAGGAGTTATGGCACATAACTTAATGCCCTTCAGTTTGTAACTGTCTGCTTCTGGAATGGAAGCAGTTGTCGCCATAGAGTTTAATGAGTAGTCTGTCTCCTAAAGGCCTCCGACAACATGCGGCAGAAAAGTGAGTGTGTGGGGGTACTTGTGTGTGGGGTTACTTGTGTGTGGGGGTACTTGTGTGTGGGGGTACTTATGTGTTGTTTTTGAATAAATAAATAAAAATTAAATTTTCCTCGGGCAAACCAACAAACAAACAAACAAAAAAACCCCTGCTCTTTCACAAAATGTATCTGCTACTTCTCATCTAGGGACATTTTATGAAGCAAATTTAATTAAGTATTAGCTTGGCAGACGGTCCAAACCAGCACAACTAACGTGGTTTACAGTTTAACTCCTTATACATTTGTTCAGCTGGATATTTACAGAGCCAGCTCCAGGTGAACTGCCTTGGCTGAGGAGCAAAAATCAAATAAAGCAAAACCTCTCGGTTACAAGGTTTAAAAAGCACGCCTCCCCTTAGAGATCACTAATACTCACAATAAAATTATTATAACACCTGGTCCCTTACACAGAGCAGAAGAACAAGATGTGTTACAATGCAACACATGGGGCGATACAGAAGGCCAATTACCGAATTAACCAGTCACATGATAACAACAATTATTACAGAATGTATATTTTCTGTTAATTCTACTTAAGAATCAAATAAGCAGGAGCATATTTTAAAAACCTAACAATGTCAATCTTTAGCACAATATAATAATCAGGATTAATCAGAAATAATCAGAAATCAATCATAATCAGTCTTGCCGTGTCTTTCTCATCCTCTCGTCTTCCTACGAACACCGTAGCTGGTGTTGCGAGCTTGGACAGTACCAAAAGCAGCTGTCAGGCTCCTGAAAAGAAAAAAACAGTCCTGTTTTTAGCCAGTGTGCTTTGTATGCAAACTCGAGATGACGTAATGTGGTTTATTCTCCCCAGACAGAAGGATGCTTGCCGTCACTGATAAAACCAAAAAAAAATCCATCAGTGAGATGAAGTGTTTATTGAACAAAGGTTTATAAGAATTGCCCCTAAACATGGAGGTCTTACTTAACGCATTCATGTATTTAAATCTGCGAGCCAATTCAGTTCCACTGACTCCGAACAGCATAGAAAGCGCTGCCGGGTATCGGCGGAATTGATGGTCTCCCCTGAGCGACCCGTATGAATAATGTATTACTTGATGTCTCTGTGGCGATTTCAGTCTCGCCATGAGCCCTCAGCGGAAGAAAACACGCCTAATGCGCAGCGAGGCCACGTTCAGCCGCGATTCATCCAGCATCAGCAATCTTGCCTGACTGCCCAAGATGGCCTGCTCGTTGAGCTCCGACGCTTGTGCACTGGCTGACGTTTCTCTCACGGAGGTGTGAGTGAAAAGCGGGTAGGATCGCCTGAGGATGAAGAGAACATACCTGAGAAGTCTTGTTTTTGATTCACTCGCCTGAAAGAAAGGGATGAAGTTCACACTAATGAGGGCTGGGAGAACACCATACCTACAGTGAAACATGGAGGAGAGTCGGTTCTGTTTTGGGGCTTGCCACAGGGTGCCTTGAATCTGTGCAGGGCACAATGAAATCGCAAGACTATCAAGGCATTCTGGAGCGAAACATACTGCCCAGTATCAGAAAGCTCTGTCTCAGTTGCAGGTCATGGGTACTCCAACAGGATAATGACCCAAAACACACTGCTAAAAGCACCCAAGAACAGATAAGAATAAGTGACCTTCTATGAGTTCTGATCTGAATCCTATTGAACATCTATGGAAAGAGCTGAAACTTGCAGTCTGGAGAAGGCACCCATCAAACCTGAAA
>JAOYSI010004788.1:23145-37637 GCA_025775065.1 Hiodon alosoides
GAGGTAAGACCAGCTCGCGCCACCTCTGACACTGATGGAGGTAAGACCGACTCACACTGACACTGAAAGACGTATGGCCGACTCGCGCCGCCTCTGACACTGACGGAGGTAAGGCCGACTCACGTTGCCTCTGACACTGACGTAGGTAAGGCCGACTCGCGCCGCCTCTGACACTGATGGAGGTAAGACCAGCTTGCGCCACTTCTGACACTGATGGAGGTAAGACCAGCTCGCGCCACCTCTGACACTGATGGAGGTAAGACCAGCTCGCGCCACCTCTGACACTGATGGAGGTAAGACCGACTCACACTGACACTGAAAGACGTATGGGCGACTCGCGCCGCCTCTGACACTGACGGAGGTAAGGCCGACTCGCGTTGCCTCTGACACTGACGTAGGTAAGGCCGACTCGCGCTGCCTCTGACACTGATGGAGGTAAGACCAGCTCGCGCCGCCTCTGACACTGACGTAGGTAAGGCCGACTCGCGCCGCCGGTGACACTGACGGAGGTAAGGCCGACTCGCGTTGCCTCTGACACTGACGGACGTAAGGCCGACTCGCGTCGCTTCTGACACTGATGGAGGTAAGGCTGACTCGCGCCGCCTCTGACACTGACAGAGGTCAGACCGACTCACACTGACACTGACAGAGGTAAGGCCGACTCGCGCCGACTCTGACACTGACAGAGGTAAGACGAAATCACGCCTTCCTCTGAGACTGACGGAGGTAAGGCCGACTCGCGCCGCCTCTGGCACTGAAGGAGGTAAGACCGACTCACACTGACACTGACAGAGGTCAGACCGACATACACTGACACTGACGGAGGTTAGACCGACTCGCCTCCTTTAGGCCATTGGGAAACACTGCAGGGCAATGCATTGTTTCACTTGTCACAGAGAATTGGAAAAAACGACAAAGCTGCATTTCCTCAGAAAGGCTTTGTCCAGTGCAAACCAACTGGGGGGAAATAGTAATTGAACACACCAGTGCTTTTGTCCACTAGGTTTCAGAGTTTGGAAATTTGCCACTTGTGTGTGAAGGTTCTGTCATGCCTTGTCCTGAGCAATGGCCCTTCCACACCATGCCGCCCCATCCCCCACCCCACCATACACATGACACAGGGACGTTGAATTGGATGTTGAGAGGCGGTGATTGGTCTGTACGACAACTGCAACCACCCCGTATCCCACCCCGAACAAAAGGACCGATGCCAGATGACCACTGATGTGGGGAATTTGGGGGGGGTGAGAGGTATAATTATGAGGCTGTTGTGGTGACTTATTCCCCCTACAGTTCTCAAAAGGTGATCCAACTCATCTGCACACTCGAGACTAGTGCGGTTACTGAGCCTGACTTTGGAAGTGACGTTTGTGTGTTCATCATTGTGTTTATCTCACAACCGGTGTGTGGTTCATTTCTTGTTAATCTCAGACCAAGCATGTAGTTCATTATCGTGTTTATCTCAGACCGCGTGAGTGGTTCATAGTCATGTTTATCTCACATTGCACGTGCGGTCGCGGTTCATCTCGTACAGCAAACAAAATCTTTGAAAAGGGTGAAGTGTGACTTCTGTTTTAGCCCCAGAACACAGACTGGCATTCCCTGGATAACCACCCAAACAGATGTTCTTTCTGTACCCAAGGGGAATCTCTCTGAACTTCAGTACTCCATTCCCCCTCCAGATAAACAATGTAGATAACAAATCGTCGTTTGGGCCCTATGGCTAAGCCGGAGGAGACCATTACAGACCCCCCACCCCACCACCTCCCCACCGCACACTGTTTGCAAAGGAGGCTACGAGCTTGGCTCTAGTGTTCCAGTTAGAAAATAAAAACATTTGTCCGCAAACAGTATTAATAATAAACCACAACAAACATAAATATACCTTTTTTTCCCCTTTGCTGTGTTTGACTTATTTTATGAAACCCAAGAGTTCAAAAGCAAACAAACACACATCCGCTCACAGGTAACCGCTCACGCTAATGCAAAAACGCAACCGTTCACATGCAACAGCTTACACTCCAGCACTCACACGCACGGTCACACGCACGGTCACACACACGCATGCTCACACACAAACATCACATTTGATGAAGTCTTCTCCTAGCTGACGGCTGAGATGTGATGATGCAGCGAAGGCTGTATCAGGATCTCTGTGGGATTTACGGCCTGCCATTTTCACAGCCGAGAGACGGTTCGCCTTGACTGGCAGCGTGATTGATGCGCCGTCTGCAGTGCTCTCCTCGTAGATAAGAGCGTGACTACTCCAATTTTTTTTGTCCTTTCTCTACTGAACAGAAACAGCGGTGCCCATTACTAACTTATATGTGCTTAACTTCTTCACAGAAAGCGTTGCATTGTTTGTGGTGATAACAGAGCGGACGCATTAACCAAGCGGACGCTTTAACCAACCGGATGCATTAACCAAAGCGGACGCTTTAACCAACCGGATGCATTAACCAAGCGGACGCTTTAACCAACCGGATGCATTAACCAAAGCGGACGCTTTAACCCAGCGGACGCATAAACCAAAGCGGTCGCATTAACCAAGCGGACGCATAAACCAAGCGGACGCATTAACCAAGCGGATGCATTAACCAAGTGGACGCATAAACCAAAGCGGGCGCTTTAACCAAGCGGACGCATAAACCAAGCGGACGCATTAACCAAGTGGACGCATAAACCAAAGCGGGCGCTTTAACCCAGCGGACGCATAAACCAAAGCGGTCGCATAAACCAAGCGGACGCATAAACCAAGCGGACGCATAAACCAAAGCAGTCGCATTAACAAAGCGAATGCATTAACCAAGCGGACGCATAAACCAAGCGGACGCATTAACCAACCGGATGCATTAACCAAAGCGGACGCATTAACCAAGTGGACGCATAAACTAAAGTGGACACATTAATCAAGCGGACGCATAAACCAAGCGGACGCATTAACCAAGCAGACGCATAAACCAAAGCGGACGCTTTAACCAAGCGGACGCATAAACCAACGCGGTCGCATAAACCAAGCGGACGCTTTAACCCAGCGGACGCATAAACCAAAGCGGTCGCATTAACCAAGCGGATGCATTAACCAAGCGGACGCATTAACCAACCGGATGCATTAACCAAAGCGGACGCATAAACCAAAGCGGACGCATTAACCAAGCGGACGCATAAACCAAAGCGGACGCATAAACCAAGCGGACGCATAAACCAAGCGGACGCATTAAGCAAGTGGACGCATTAACCAAGCGGACGCATTAAGCAAGCCTTGTCTGGTGGCAGTAGTCTTTTCCACGTGGTCTTTTTAAACATTCCGGCTCGGTGTTGAATGTTGAGTTTGTCCCTGAAATTCACACTTTAAAGAGAGTCTCTCACATAAGGTCAGCTGGTGTACAAAATGACCAGTGTCCCTCTCATTCCAGCCGGTGAAGGGGCAGAGGGCAAGGATTTACTGCCAGTGTCAGAATGGACAAGGCAGTAAGTCATATGCTGGGCTGACAAACTCATCCGGGGGTGCCCAGACAAATGGGAGAAATGTGCTGCTGTTCAAGACACGCAACTTTTGAAGGCTGCGAATACAGAGGCCCAGAGCGTGTTCTATCAGAACATTAACGGCTGCGCAGACAGAGGCCCAGAGCGCATTCCATCAGGGCTGCGCAGACCAAGGGCGAGAGCGTGTTCCATCAGGGCTGCACAGACACAGGGCCAGAGCGCGTTCCATCAGGGCTGCGCGGACACAGGGCCAGAGCACGTTCCATCAGGGCTGCGCGGACACAGGGCCAGAGCACGTTCCATCAGGGCTGCGCGGACACAGGGCCAGAGACAGAGGGCCAGAGACAGAGCCAGTCCCAGCACATTATGATACTCCCCTAAGGGGCTCAGCCAGTCTGACACTCTGGGCTGAGTCACAGGTACAGGCATAGGTAACACATTCGCTACACCATTAACACTAAACCCAAAAGATAAACCTGCTGTCCTCACTGATGTCAAGTCAGGATTGGGGGACACAAAAGAAGGAGAACTGAAATAGCGATACTGAAAAGCTCTTTTACAGATTGCCCCATCCCAGCACTCTCAAAGGTCTACGTTCTTAAAAGCAGCAAGAGTACTACAATACTGAGGAAGATAAAAATGATTTAGCTAACGAGCCTGTGATCAGCCAGCAGCCTCTTCACCAGGGCTTTCAGGTTATACCCCTTGATTACCACATCTCAGAGCTCAAGTTCTCCGGTAACAAAGCGAGAAAGTAATTTGCCTGTTGACCGGTGGTTAGGGTCAGTGGTGGGTGGCTGATCGCCAGAGTAAGAGGAGAAAATTACAATAGACAGAATGATAGCTAAATCACCGAGGGATCTTTGTGAATGGAGTGGCTTAAGATGAACTATGAAAGCTGGTGATTGATTGTGTGTGTGTGTGTGTGTGTCTGTGAGTGTGTGTATGTGTGTATGTGCTGGTCTGTGTGTGTGTTTGTGTGTATGTGTGAATGCAAATTTGCTGTTCTGTGGATATGTGTGTGTGTGTATGTGTGCATATATGTGCTGGTCTGTGTGTTCTGGTGTGTGTGTGTGTGTGTGTGTGTACGTATGTGCTGGTGTGTGTGTGTGTGTATGTGCGTGCGTATATGTGCTGGTCCGTGTGTGCTGGTGTGTGTGTATGTGAGTGCGTATGTGCTGGTGTGTGTGTGTGTGTTTCTCATCAATCACACTTCTTTTTCTTAGAAAGTTGTAGGTCCGTGAAGGTTGAAAGCCTAAATATACAGATCAGCAGCACACTGGAAACATATTCTGTATCATTTGGACATATGAATATGCTTTGTTTTATGATATCAGGTTACTGATATAAAACCAAATTGTGCAGAAAAAGTGTAGAAATCGTGTAGAAAACTACACTGCGTTGTCATCTAGCGGCTTGGTTTCACACAGATGTCATAATTTTACTTACCAATCACCTGGGCTGGGCATGTAATTCCCCTTTCATCTCCAATGGGCCCTTCAAAAAAATACAAAAATAAGAAAAAATATATTACACACATAAAGAATGGAGTAAAACTGAATCAATAAAAGGGAAGGACATCATCTTCTGGTGCTTCACTTTTCAGGCCTTTAACCCCCCATCACAATTCCCTCAGCTTTTCCGGTTTATTCTGCCACAGTGAAATAGCAAGGCTGACCTTTATTTACCAAGCAGATTACCAGAATGAGAATCCAGCGCACACCTAGTTAGAGACAGAAGGCCTCTTGACTCACAAATCACCTGGCCCCTCCACTCCATCTTCCCGCCTTTCCCTTTCTCCGGTCGGCCTCGTGTAGCCACCGATGGGCAGATGAGCCATTTACCCAGGGGATTTCAGTGCCTGCGCTGAGATAATAGCATTGGCCCGGCCTGAACCCCCTCGTCCCATCCTATTTTGAAGTAAAGAAAGTAGACTGCACACAGAAACACAGCACTCCAGCAAATGGGAGTTTTCTTATGGCAAATCAGAGAGGAGCCCGTTTCTCCACTCATCTGAAGGATCGATTAACAACAACACTCTCACAGACAGACATTAATTTTATGGACAAGAGTTCTGAGTGCGGTCCTCCAGCAGCCACAGTGGTGGGCGGAATTGCAAAGAGGCACCTGTCAGTCAGAAACAAAGATTCAGTTTTGGGGGCGAAGCACCAACCAATAACCGGCAGAGGTGGACTGTAGGGTGCTCTTCACTTTGAGGTCATCAGCCATCGGACCACACTGGGAGATGAATCTGAATGTGTGTGCCCGCACCATGTGGCAGGGCCATGAAGACTGGGCTGGAGACATACCTCGCTGACACATCTCGCACATTGAGATGCTCAGAAACACACTCATACTCATCTCATCTCTATGCCCTGATTGCTGTGCCACTGACACTGCAGCCAACCCCGCCCCTCTGTCGTCAGGGTCGGTCACTGAATCACGGCGTTGTCATTTTCCTCCGCGGCACTCAGGGCCCACTCCCTTCTCCGGCCAGCTCCCAAACCGTCCACCCGCTATGAAAACCAGGGCCTTAATAAAGACTGTTAATCAGCCGAATTCCCAGCGAGTGCTGATGGGTTCCCGCACGTGTCCACATATCTCCATGGCCAATGGCGTTGAGCGGAGCGGTGTCCAAGTGTTTTCTGAGAGTGAGAAACAAGGACAAACAATGCCATTACACTGGGCTCATGGCTCAGAGACACAGTCGTGCTTCATCAGAGACGATAGCATGCAGCGCAGGGTAAGGATTAAAAAAGAAGAATGGACTCTTATATTTGTGCTCACTTCACCTCTGCAATCTGGGTACTTTTTGTCTAAGCTTGGATGAGTGATAAATAATACAAAGCGGTGCTTTACACATTCTACATGCTTCTATTATTTAGCTGTTTCTCCTGAATTTTTAACATTGGTAGCAATCTGGATAATGAGATCAAAACAACCCAAAAGATCTGGTGTAAGAAGTGTCAATCAAATTTGTTTTATCCTTGCATTTTAATTTTCCATCAATTGCGTATTTGCGATAACAGACATTTGGAGCAGATGAGAGTTGCTTTGGTCACAAGGAAATACACTTCTGATCAACACTGATGAGGGTGCTTCCTGCTAGCATTCTGATCCAGGCGAGTAGAAGATAACCTGGCTACATGCTGAAGGATCGATTAACAACAGCTCTCCAGGTGGAGATGACTGGACGATAGTAGCATCGTGCTAGCATGCTGATCCAGGTGGAGACGACTGGGCGATAGCAGCATCGTGCTAGCATGCTGATCCAGGTGGAGACGATTGGGCGATAGTAGCACCGTGCTAGCATGCTGATCCAGGTGGAGTCGACTGGGCGATAGTAGCATCGTGCTAGCATGCTGATCCAGGTGGAGACGACTGGTTGATAGTAGCATCGTGCTAGCATGCTGATCCAGGTGGATACGACTGGGTGATAGTAGCATCGTGCTAGCATGCTGATCCAGGTGGAGACGACTGGGTGATAGTAGCATCGTGCTAGCGTGCACTCTAGGGGGCCTGGCCCAGGTGGAAGTGACTATGAACGAACCAGGGGAAGACAATTCCAAATGATGCAAAATCTTGACCAGAGGGAGGACATCTGGATACAGGCCCTGGGTGGAAACAGAATTTCCTAATTTCCTGTGTCGAGCCCCAGGAGTAAAAACCTGCATCATTGGTTTCACACTAGCTAATCTGCAAACCTGCCGCGGCGCAGGGGAAGATTCTCTTAGTAAAACTGTTGTAGATTCCCCCTGCCAACCCAAATATTTCACCTTCCTATAACTGGTGTGGAGCATGAGCACGCACACTGAGTTTGGAATCCCAGCATACACTCTTTTACAGGTGTGATTCCACAACAACTCTGTTATTCCACACACAAACTGGAAACTGATATCCCCCGCATTACAACTAAATAACACCAGCCTCCTCCAAAGTGGTCCGCTGTCCTGAATAGGGTTGTTTTCTCATCTCAACCAGTAGATGGCGTGGATGCCTCGTCTCTGTGTTGGTGAATTACATAAGTGTGCAGAATCTTTTAACCGCACTTTTCAGTATATAATGGGTCACATAGAGAATAACGGGCCATAGGGACTGAACTGTCTGAAAGACCTGATTTTCCCAGGGCCTGAACAGAACAGTAGCAGCGCTCCCCTCGTCTGCGTGCCTGCCTGCCTGCCTGCCAGCGTGCCGGCGTGCATGTGGTCAGCCGACGGTCAGCCGGTTAGCCAACCTACTGATGACCGCCACTGGACAGGCCTAGACAGGAGTCAGCAGAAAACAGAGCCAAGGTAGGAATTCTCAGCTGAAAGGCATGGGCTGGAACCCTATTGCTTTCTGATGCAGGTCGAGCAGCGTTGTTAGACTGGACACTAGGATTTTGGTGGAGAAAACCACAACCTTGACTTCAGTGTATCAGTTGCTAACCCTCCCATTCTACGCATTGGTTTTTCAATTCACAGTAAAATCAGTGGGATTAATCAGAGAGCGGTAGAATAAGCCATTATGATCCATGTGTTTATGACAGCAGGGGTGTTTTTGGCGGTGCAATAACCTTGGGTCAGGAAATATTTTGCATTTAAAATGCTGTCTATTTGATTCTTGGATAAAAAACACACAAAGCCAAACAACAACAGAAAAGAGCGACCTTGAGCCGAATGTAAGTTTCAAACCTCGGATGAACGCTTCCATGGAAACCGCCACAGAAGTCCACCACAGAAAGTTGCAGTTCTGATTCTGTGTACGAAAAAGCCTACCCATTCCGAAGCCAATATCCGATCACAACAGATCACAGCGAATTATTTCGTCCAACCAGATCACACCAGATCATTTAGTCATACCAGATAATAACAGATAGTTTAACAATAAGACAGTAATAATTTGAAATCATTTGGGTTCAGTCCTCCATTGAGCAGGCGACACCATGAAGAATTTGAACTGTATTCATGGTCCGCCCTTAATGGCCTTCACCCTTCAGGTTTCATTATTCTATTGTCAAAATGAAAACCCCAGTCCTGATCCACGGACAATGCCGATGTTATATGTGCATAAATACAGCTTCAAGTATCACAAACTTGGGTCAAATGTGAGCTGGATGCTGAGGCTGATATCAGCTACTGCTTCTGCCTGACTATAAAGACTAATCGTACGGTAAAAAGCTGACATTATCGGTGGTGTGAGAGCTCTAACATTTTAAAAACTGATGGCCCTGTGAAACAAACAGATCCTGGTGGACAGCGTTCAGAAGAAGCAGCAGACTTAGCTTGTGGCATTAACTGTGTCCCAGAGGATTTGAAATGAACCAGCCCGTAAAGTGCTTTGTTATAACGTAATTTCCCCCACAGTCGTTTCCGCTGTTGCCCAGGAGCTGGAAAAACCCAATGTTTTTTAATGCTTGCAAGACTAGGTGCTCAGACACATTCTCACAAAGTGACTTCATTTATTCTGTGGCTTCTGTGTTAATCAGTGGACTTTTACAGATCTGTACATTGTGGAATGTGGGCGAATGCTGTCTGAATAACTTTTCAGTGATTCGTTGAAAAACCAAACCGCTAGTGAATTAGACTGTCATCCTGTCAGTCAGAATCTGAGGCTGCAGTCTATGAAACATAAAACAAAAAAACAAAGGAAGATATTTCTTAGATTGTTTTGAAAAGTGTTCTTACCAATGTCAAATCTCAAGTGCTCAGTCCAGAATCTCGATGTAGAACCCACCTCAGTCACACAGGGTGTTTATCAGAAACAGGAGTCAGCAGAACCCAAACATTAACTGTGAATCACCTACCTGATTGACAAGTGGAGTTTATATGGCCAAAATGTTTTCTTTCATCTTCACTTTATTGTCACTTGAGCAAAGCTAGTCACCACGGTCGTCATCACAGTACAAGCTAGCAGCCTGCAACAGCCAACTATTAGAGTGAGAAAAACAACAGATTTCAGACTTACTCAACCCCAAAGCTGTCGATATTTGCTCACGTGCAGACGCCCTCGAGCTAGCGATAATAAGCTTTTGCCTGTTGTCTGCCAGGCTGTGTGCCATGGGCATGAACATCATTAGGTATGCTCAACAGCAGCAGACAGGAAATCATAGCAAATCATCTGTTCATTGTCCTCTCTGGAGGAATCTTTCTTGCTTCAGATCTGACCATCAATCCTACTTGAAAACTTCTTATTCTGCTTAAAGCAGTTGATCCGGTTTCATCAGAATGCATGTGACAGCGTCCCTAAATTGGGAAGTACGCATAACATGGGTTTCGTGTTTTTTTTTTACCGAAGTACAGAATCTTCTTTTCACAATTAAGATCTGAATCTTGTACAAATACTTCATTAAACATAATCTTAAGTAATAATAGTAATAACATAGTAATAACTCCACTGCCACACTTCCCTTTCGTGTGGGCACGACCTATTGTCAGAGGTTATGCTACGCAGCTTCACCAAAGAGTGCTATGCCAATATACGCATTTATACGCCCAGGAAATGACTGGAAACATGCCAGTATATGCATATATATGCCCACTGAACGACTGAAAACATAACAATATACGCATTAATACGCCCACTGAGTGACAGAAAACATGCCAGTGCATGCATTTATACGCCTACTGAATGACAGAAAACATGCCAGTATATGCATTTATACGCCCACTGAACAACTGAATACATGCCAGTATGCACATTTATACGCCCACTGTTACATACATTTTGTTGTATCGTTTTTAGAACTAGTATACTCATTCTCGCTGTCTGACAAATTTCAAAATAGAAAATGAGCTAACTGCCAATTAATACATATCTCTACAAGAACTAGGCTCCCCCAGACATCCAGGCATGGGAACAGGATTTCATTAAAGCCACCAGTTAGCCCCTTGGGGGGGGGCAACACACACACAAGGTTTAGTACCGATTCTCCTTAGAGACACTGATAAACCACTCTGCCCATCGTTTCCACTGAATCAACTAATGCTAGACGCTGATGGAAGACCTGCTTTTTATGGCACTACAGTAATATTTGCGACACATGTGTAGTAACTACAGTAATAACTGGAACACTTCTTTAATATCTGCAGTAGTAACTGGGGCACTTTTGTATTAACAGCAGTAAGAACTGGGGCACATGTGTAATTACTGCAGTAAAAAACTGGGGCACTTGTGTAACAACTGCAGTAATACCTGGGGCACTTGTGTAATAACTGCAGTAATAACTAAGGCACTTGTGTAATTACTGCCGTAAAAAAACTGGGGCACTTGTGTAATTACTGCAGTAATAACTGAAGAACTTGTGTTTGTACTCAGGCATACTCTGCTCGGTTGACCCATCTTTTCAGGAGAGTTATCACGGCAACTGACCTGAAACAACCACAGAAGCAGTGTTACATGTTTGGATTTTCAATTAAACCAGGCACCTACACCCACGGGAGCATAGCTCTGGTCCCTACCCCACGAAAAATGGTAGGTAATGGCTTAACTCTGCTCTGCACTGAAACAAACAAAATGTGTGATCTAATTTAATCCCCTTCATACAAAACAACAGGCTTCTGTTCAAAGAGTAACTCCTGTTTCTCACTCCAAAGAGGACCAAATCACAGCAAGAAGGGGAATCTGGAGATGTCGTCATGAGAAGTTTTACGATCAAACAATAATCAGAGACTAAATAACCAATCATATGTGAGTTGTTAAGCATGTAAGACACAGTAAAGCCTTCCTGGTGTTCAGTCATCCCCGATATCTCCCCAATAATCTAATCTGCTAAACCTTGGAGGCTCCCTACCTTAGAGGTGACTGAAGCCTGGCTGTGTGGGTTGCATTTCCATATCTGCTTGCCCACGGTGTCACCTCCAAACCATGACTCATCTGCGAAATTCCGAATCTGCATGGGTGTCCTTCCACTGGCAATCGGGAGCCAGGAGCCTCTGTCCTTCACCATCACGGACACGCCCGGGAATACTAAAGAGCCATCTGCTGTTACCTCTCCCAGCTGTTTTCCCAGGGAAAACAAACATTTTTTTCCATCAGAGAATTCCAGTTCTCCCTCGGGGGAAACGGTGACAAGCAACTCCGTATCGGACCAGAATGTCGATAAGCTGCGAATGATTATTTACAGTGACGGAGACGGATAAAACAGTGTCCTAGCCAAATGATATTCAATCCAGGATGGTCAAATTACCCCTCGTCCTTCGGCATTAGCAACCAGCCACACAAGATCCCTATCGGCGTTAGCAACCAGCCACACAAGATCCTTATCAGCATTAGCAACCAGCCACACAAGATCCCTATTGGCATTAGCAACCAGCCACACAAGATCCCTATCGGCATTAGCAACCAGCCACACAAGATCCCTATCGGCGTTAGCAACCAGCCACACAAGATCCCTATTGCCGTTAGCAGCTAGCCACACAAGATCCCTATCGGCATTAGCAACCAGCCATACAAGATCCCTATCGGCGTTAGCAACCAGCCACAAAAGATCTCTATCGGCGTTAGCAACCAGCCACACAAGGTCCCTACCAGTGCATAGAAATACAAATAAAACAAAGGGGCGCCCTTTCTCCCTCTCTGTGCCAGTTGTTTGCTGTACTATCGTGAGAAACTCCCCCCATGGGAGAAAAGAAGTAGTTTATGGGCAGAGAACAAAGATGGTGCTGAGAAGCGCTTCATTTTCATCAATATAGAACCACATCTTTTTCAGCCTACCTATGAAGACAGCTGTCATCTTTGTTGTTTGCTCCTAAACTACTATAACACTATAACTATAACTACTTAAGAACATGTGCCACAAAGGTTGATAATGTTGCGAATTTCATTTAAACATAGGTATAATCAACTTTAACCACTTTAAAGAGGATCTGGGATATGGTGGAAGCCCTGGAGAGATTAAGACGGACACATTTACAGAAACACATTAACGAATGTCGACATGGCCGATTCCAAAGAGTTCATGAGGGATCATTATCAAGTTACTGCGCTATCAATTACCTACACGAGAAAAAGGGGGTTAGTTTTGCCATGTATATAAAGTACTCTGAATTTTTTTTATTTTTTTTTAAGTACCCCTATTTTTTAGTCTAATGGCAGATGAAGATGAAAGATTTAGCTGAAACGGAGTGAAGGCCGATAGGCATACGTTCTGCGATTCTGTGCGACGTTCCGTGGCGGTAACTGGCCATTATCCATGACTCTGGGATATGTCAGCGTTTGATTAGGTCTCTCTTAAAGAAACCATGACCTGTCGCAGTTTAATAGCTCAAGAAAAAAAAAGACACGTAAAGATTAAGACGAGGAACGAATAACCTGCACTTAGACCAAGGCGAAAGGAGAAATGCGGCGTGACAAATCACAGATCCAAGTCATCAAGCTTGGCGTCACTCGTCAGCAGCAGATCTGAGAAGCCAATTTCACAAACGTGTGAAATATTATTATTTTTCAGTTGGTACATGAATGGATTAATGAGAAACCAAACCAAACAGACGAGAAACTACAGAACATCTTTGGCAACAAAATCACACATGAAAATAATGGAAACGAATTACAGGTAGATTGCTCTACTAAACACTGAAGAAGCACAGTCAGAGCCTACACTTTTAAACGCTGAAGAAGCACAGACAGAGCCTACACTGTTAAATGCTGAAGAAGCACAGGCAGAGCCTACACTGTTAAACACTGAAGAAGCACAGACAGAGACTACACTGTTAAACCCTGAAGAAGCACAGGCAGAGCCTACACTGTTAAACCCTGAAGAAGCACAGACAGAGCCTACACTGTTAATCGCTGAAGAAGCACAGACAGAGCCTACACTGGTAAACGCTGAAGAAGCACAGGCAGAGCCTACACTGTTAAACGCTGAAGAAGCACAGACAGAGCCTACACTGTTAAACGCTGAAGAAGCACAGGCAGAGCCTACACTGTTAATCGCTGAAGAAGCACAGACAGAGCCTACACTGTTAATCGCTGAAGAAAAGCACAGACAGAGCCAACACTGTAAGAAACCCCGAAGAAGCACTGACAGAGCCTAAACTGTTCAACCCTGAAGAAGCACAGGCAGAGCCTACACTGTTAAACACTGAAGAAGCACTGACAGAGCCTACACTGTTAAACACTGAAGAAGCACAGACAGAGCCTACACTGTTAAACACTGAAGAAGCACAGACAGAGTCTACACTGTTAAACCCTGAAGAAGCACAGACACAGCCTATACTGTTAAACACTGAAGAAGCACAGACAGAGCCTACACTGTTAAACACTGAAGAAGCACAGACAGAGCCTACACTGCTAAACCCGGTAGAAGCACAGACAGAGCCTACACTGTTAAACACTGAAGAAGCACAGACAGAGCCTATACTGTAAAACACTGAAGAAGCACAGACAGAGCCTTCACTGTTAAACACTGAAGAAGCACAGACAGAGCCTATACTGTAAAACACTGAAGAAGCACAGACAGAGCCTACACTGTTAAACACTGAAGAAGCACAGACAGAGCCTACAATGTTAAACCCTGAAGAAACACAGACAGAGCCTACACTGTTAAACACTGAAGAAGCACTAACAGAGCCTATACTGTTAAACACTGAAGAAGCACAGACAGACCTACACTGTTAATCGCTGAAGAAGCACAGACAGAGCCTACACTGTTAATCGCCGAAGAAGCACTGACAGAGCCTATACTGTTAAACACTGAAGAAGCACAGGCAGAGCCTACACTGTTAAACACTGAAGAAGCACAGGCAGAGCCTACACTGTTAAACACTGAAGAAGCACAGACAGAGCCTACACTGTTAAACACTGAAGAAGCACAGACAGAGCCTACACTGTTAAACACTGAAGAAGCACTGACAGAGCCTATACTGTTAAACAAACACTGAAGAAGCACAGACAGAGCCTACACTGTTAAACCCTGAAGAAGCACAGGCAGAGCCCACACTGTTAAACACTGAAGAAGCACAGACAGAGCCTACACTGTTAAACACTGAAGAAGCACAGACAGAGCCTATACTGTTAAACACTGAAGA
>JAOYSI010004789.1:0-14029 GCA_025775065.1 Hiodon alosoides
ACACACACACACACACACACACACACACACACACACACACACACACACACACACACACACACACACACAGGTCAGTGCCTATACCCTGCCTTCACTACCGTGCGCCCGTTCGTCCTCACCTGAAGTATGCTCTCTATGGCATGGACGCCACGGAGCAAATTCAACGCCCCGCAGAGAAGACTGAGCACGCAGGACACAACGCCAGCCAGGGTCACCGGTTCGAGAACTTGGTTAGGAGCTGCAGAGAAAACGGACCGCTGAGATATGGCAGCCATCTTTCCGACGTAATCCAATTACCCTGCATTGACATGACTAATACAACCAAAACACGTTCGCAGTTTTTATTTGATGGCTTTCAGGAAAGGCACTGCCCCCTTAAATAATAAAAAAAAAAAAACTGTAAATGTTTCTGCAGCACAGGAGCCATTAATAACGTTCCTAAACAATCACTGTGACTGCTGTTTACCGACTTGGTACCGACTTTACTCGACTGACTAGGCAGCAGTGAATGAGAAAAAATGAAGTGAAGTTGACAGGAAACGCCAGCGTGTCTCAAGTTCTTTTAAAAGGAACCCTCTGCAGACCGTCAAACGCACTCCTGCTCACATAGGAAATTCTCCAAGCCCCTCACAGGTTATGAAGACTTAGGGAGGATTTAAAGACAACTGTTACATCCCCCCCAAAGCTCACAAAAGAGCCTTTGAGAGGGCGGTCCAAATCCCCATACAGTCCATCAATGTATAGAAAGGAAAAGGCCTTTATTAATCAGTCCATGCAGTCTTAATGCACTCCAAGCTCACTCCAAATTTACATAAAACGTTCCCGTAACATCGCTCTTACGTTGCGGCATTTCGAGAATCTTAATCAAACATTGTGGGCGACGTTGTGGAAACGTTGCCTAAGTTGGCAAGGCACCAGACACACAGACACATCCTGTGGCTGACTAAGGCGGGCGATAAAGTGCTGAAAAGGAGAGTTTGCCGTGCTCCACGGCTGAAAACGGGGGGCGGAGCGGGGATGACCGAGGTTGACAATGGCTCCGGCGAACCAGGCGTAAATCACTTTTGCCTGGGTCAGTGATGTGTGAAGGTAAGAACAGAGGAACCAGTGATGCAGAACGCCAGTGCAGCGAGGGGTCTGCGGACCTGTCCCGGATGGGGATAAGCGGGTGCTGGGGGGGGGGGGGGGGGTGACACAAAGCAGCAAGTGCCACACAACACGCCTGGGTTTCAAAGCCACCTTCAACAGGCCATGCGGACAAAAGCCAGCACTGGGCGCGGGCCTACGGTCCATTCCCGGGCGGGACGGGACGGGACGGGACGAGACGGGACAGGGGGGTGGGAAGGGAACGCCTTTTTCACAGTTTCTGGGGACAACAGGAAAGGCTTTTCTCATCCATCTGCTTGCTCTACAGTAAGAGCCTTAGAACCAGTTGTTTTTACTTATTCTTAAAATTATATAATTAACAAGCTTTTTTTAAGTTGTTTTGATTGGCCTGAATTTAGTAACCATACACTGTCATTCTCTAACAATAACCAATCAAGAAGTGCACAGTCATCTATAACCCTGCATCAAATGCACATGCAGGCAAAACATTACTGTTCTGGTACCTTTCCTTTTCTGCTTAATGTATATACATTGACCCCTAAATGTATTAAGGTTTTTGGCATTAAATGCCATGCTTGTTCCGGTCAGATAAATCTTAATAATAAAAAATAGATAGTAACAGCACTGTATATAGCAATATGATAACAAATAATTGCATTTAAAAAATGATAATTTATTGTAATATGAAAACGAAATCGAAAACCAAAGAAGGCAGTGGAACCGGCCGAGAATTTTGATAGAGTAGAAAAAGGAGGTCAGAGACAGAGGAATCTCAAAGCGCTGTGAAAACTGCAGGAAAACTTCAGTGTTGAATGCGTGCCACAGCCCCAAAACTGAGGCACACAGTGAACAGAATGTCATCTCCACTGTGTAATGCGAGAAATCGGTTTTACTCCAGGGTTGTTGCCCTTGTTAGAACTGAGCAATCACAGATAGACGTTCCAGTGCGAATTTCACTCATAGCATGCAAAACACATCTAAAAAAAGATTATTAGATGTTAACACAACCTCCTCTGGCTATCACAATCTCCCAGTAGAATACGGAGGGAGATTTTGTATCTTGCGCTCAAAAAGCAGTTCACAAATGAAAAGCCAGCCGTACAGAGGAGTTTCAGTTACAAATCCCGGCAGATTTTCCAGCACAAGAAGGGCCTTCTCAATGTAAAACAAAGCCAAAAGAGCGAAGGACGCGGGCAGAACGCCAACTATTTAATCTCGTCATCAGAAGTGTACTTTTCATCAAACCTATGCCTTTGTATTTGGAGAGGGAGTGGTGTGAGAAGCCATTGACCACCCTCACGTCCTCAGTGGACAGCTGGTAGGGTGGGCAGAGTTTGATCTCCGTCTGCATGTCCGCCAGGTTGACCTTGGTGGAGAGCGAGCGCGGGCTGTTGTATCTCTGCTTGGTCTTCTGGATGAAGGTGTCTGTGAGAAAAAGCAACGGGGTCAGGAGCTCTGCGCGACAGCAGGCATTCTCTCAGTTAGCCGTCTTGCTAACTGTAGCCGGACTCGCTGAGTAGCCAAACGTAAAAGGATCGAATGAAAATGCAGGCTTCTGTTCTCCAAAGCCCTGGCAATTTGCCCCTGTTTGCCTGAACCTTGACAGGTGGCTTGTGAAGCCCAGTAAATAGGGAATTTCAACACCTTTCCGATATAGGGGATGACCTCACCAAACTCAATGAAGGAGTATGGGCGGACTGCGCTGTTTATCCGCTTGGTGTCATAGGAGACGATGAACTCCCGCTGCAGCTCATCCAGGAAGCAGAAGGCCAGCACACTGGGGTAGTTCTCCGAGCACACCATTAAATACCCCACTCCCAGTGAGCTTGTGAAGCTGTGAAGAGACAGGAGAAAAGATTCTTATTCAGGCAGCCATTTAGGATGTCGCCCTTTTCAGGGCAGTACCGGCTCAGCTTTTGGGGGGTTTTAAACGGAGCATTCCCAAGAACCGCGCGCTTTCCCTTCACGACACCAGGCACCGGGCTGGAGCAAAACGGCAGCCACAAGCAGACCGCGGGGCACAGACCGCGGGGCACAGACGGGAGCGTCTCATGACAAACAACCAATGCTATTGGCTGATGTCCTCTCAGAGTGACCAAGCAGATAAACGACTCACTCCCTGGCAAAGAAATAAATAAATACACAGACGGGACCGATTCTTATCTTACGAACTTTGGGCGAATAAAAAATGAATGTCAGAGAGCTAAATGGCAATAAAGTCTTCGAGGACACTTACATCTCGATTCAGGCATCCGAAATATGGGTCCGTAAATCTTCACTACATTTACTTTTTTCCCCCGCTATTCATGTGCTGATGCTCATCATATATTTTTTTTCTCTTATTCAGGATGGACATTAGACAAATGGAAGAGCCGGAAAAAATTAGTCTGAGTTCATTTCGTTTTCTCTGGTACAGACAAACAAACTTTCAGTCCTAGTTCGTTCACAACAGGATTAAAGTCAATGAGCCATTGCGTTAAGCCTTATGTGTATTACAGCACGCACTTACACGGGAAAAAAGACACATGATGACCATTTAACGAGTGCATTTACTATACAAAGGAATGCTTACTTCACACTGTACTGCCCAGTTTTCAGTGTGCAGCGATCAGGGAACTGGCTAAGCTTTTTGGAGAGTCCCTTGAGATGCCTTTTGGCCTCCTGCAAGCCTTTGTCCGGCTCGTAGTCTGTGGAGGCCGAGAGGGGCAGCCCGTCCTTCACCCGGACCACTGAGGCGAACAGGACCATAGACATCTTACAGCTTTCTCACTGGGGGCCTGCAACACATATGGGACACGTCTATGGTCTCATCACTCAGTCCAACTAAGAGGAAACCAGCAACACGAGAGTGAAAGTCTTATCACCAAGATAAAAATCTCATTGCTTTCAACCAGGAAACCAGTAAGACAGAGGGAGTTAAATCAGCACCAGCTGTCACTCACTGGTGCTTAGAAAGGGGAATCTTTTCAGCATAGATTAGGGTTCTGAGTTATACATATATACATGACATAGAACCACTATGTGTTATCCAGGTGTAGTTTTATTTAGGAAAATACTTCTAGTACACTGACTAAGTTGCACAGGTGCTTGGTTGTGGTATAGATAACCTGTGGTGGAAATCTAGAACTATTATCTAGCATATTTTGAAAGCATATCCAATCAATTGAGGGATTTTAGCACAAATTAAAAACATTTATTTTCCATCAATTTGGAAATTATAATATAATCGGAGCTTATATTAAGTAATAGTAGGAATGAATTAAGAAAGTTCAGTATTTAAAAGAATATAGATATCCGTTATTCGCGTTCAAAAAATCAGTACCCTGGATAGCACCTCGGAGAACTTTCTTGATGCATGCCGCTGTACCGAATTCTCGCGACATCTGTCTATCCCAGTGTAAATGCACATATCGTCCTAGAATTTATATATTTTTAAATACTAATATATTACATATTTTTAAATGTTTTGTATGATTATGTAATGCTGTATTAACATATACATTGTGCTGACAACAAATCTGAGCGTTTGCACCCAATTTATAAAACTTCGTGGTTAGGCTGTAAAAATGCATCTTATCCTTCTCGATTTAAATAATAACTATTCTGGGTTAATATACTGGAGGCCACTGGAGTTATACTGAAGTTATTTTACATTATTCCGACTTTTTCCCTAAGCAAAATAACGCAGGGAGTAGCTTTTTTTTGTTTTTTGAGAAAACTGATGAAATTAAAATCGACAACAAGGTGTACACAATATCTATACAGTATATATTCAGAACGTAACAATGATACTAGTCCTCTTTTCCCACCGACGGATATCCCACGGTCTCCCCGAGAAACTCCATCCAACCTTGCTCTGTTGATCTTTTCGCCGCTGTTCTGCTATTCCGATCAGTACGACGAGCTAACACCAGTCCGTGGATTTAGACCATGGCGCGTTTTTATTCAAATGAAGTAGGCCTCTCAAGCATTCAAAGCACTCAATGGACAGTTGTTAGCATGCTGACTTGAATAGGAAAAAGACTTAAGTGTACGCAGCAGACTGAATTCCTGGAGAATTTCATTTCATTATCTGTTATTGTTATTATCCATTTTTGACACCTACTCTCGCCAAAACACACGACCGCTTCTGTTTACGTGGCTGTTCGAGTTGAATTGTGGGTATTCCCTACGAGGGTAAAAAAAAAAAAAATCCCCCAGCCATCACCTATCGTTTGTACGATTTTATTAGCGTGTTTTTCAGATTTAGATCTACTGATTAGGCTATATAAAATTAGATTAGATTAGATAGATATATGAAAGATAGAAAGTCATTATATAAATATATTTCGAGAGGCCTTAGTAATAATGTGATATGCTTCTTGTTATATATTTTTAATATGTTTTCTCTATTATTCGGAAGGCAGTGTGTGAGCTTGGGAACAAAGCGGGCAAGATATGTCACGGTTGTGTGCCTCACAGTTTCCACTGTATAGCATAAGTAACCTCCCCCATATTAATTAACTGTCCTTGTGTACTGATTAAATGGCCAAGACTGAATTTGTAAGCAGAAGGCTCCACTCCAACACGAAGTGTTGCTGCTGTACCCTTTGTCAACCTTTGAATTAATCTCACCCAGTAATACAAATAAACTAACGCTGAAGCCTGTGTGATTTTAGTATCCTTTGAGGGAGGTATTGATCATTTATGAGTCAGTTAATATTTCTTATTACTACAGCGGGACCTCGTAAAAGATTTTTCTGCTACGTGCTGTGCTGGCATTGATAACTTTAATTGCCACGGGATTAGATTTATGATCTGCTGAAAAAACCCTGACAACAATCATTTTCATTTTTAATTACAATCATATGCATCATCATTACTCACAATTCAATAAATTCAGTAATCCATTTTAAAATAGATGGTGTATTTCGAATGCTATGGAATGATATAGAAACATCCTGCAGACTATTTAAAGCAAGCAAACGAAGCTACACATTCTTTCAGATGTAGAGCCATTTTTCCGTTAGACATATCTAACGTTTGTTTGTTTGTTTGTTTGTTTTTTAGGATTCATTCCAGAGCCTTGGTTGTTTGATTGTCACATTGTCACTTTCCTTTCCCTTTCAAACATCCCTGAAGTTTTCCTTTCTTAAATCCTATTAAAGAGCAGAAAGTATAAACAGAAAACGTAAACTGAAATATAAATATAAAATATAATGGAAAAAATTTAATGAACACGAGTTGGACATCAAATGTAGAGGATACATAAAGAATATGGAAAAGAAAGATGTTCGGTGAGCGGAGTATTTGTAAATCTATTTTATTTTTTTTCCATAATTGTCCTGGGAGGGGTATTGAATTACATATCACCTTGCCAGAACCTCTTTAATCAGGACAATTTAGTTATGTGTGGATAAACCGGCTTGTTGTCATGACAGTCAAAATTTGATAATGTAGTGGTAGTTTAAAATTACTAAAAAGTAAAGGAATATTTGAGTAAGTGGAAATAATATATTTAAACCTCCCATTCTGATCAAAAATCAAAACTGAAGACTGAATTGCTTACTTTATGGAGCCGGTGTTACACATTTGGTTTTTATCCCCGTTTGAAAGGATGCCAGGCATTTAAATTAATTTTCAATGCCCTTTCAAACCAAGTTGTATAGAGTCTAAAAGGCTTTTTATATTTTAAAAATGCACCCATGACCTCCTCCAGAGGCCAATCTAAGGCTCAAGATTCCGTGTATATTCGTAATTGACCTTCAAGAAACCATGACCGGTAAGTCAGAACAACATGATACTGTCTTTCATTGGTTCTGATGAAAACTGTCAAGATAGTGTCAAGAGATAGAAATAGAAAATGTCAGAAGTAGAACAGTATGCTGCTTACATTTGAATGATGATGGAATACATACAAAAGTGCTTTAGATCACTATATGCAGTTAAAAGGACAAAGAGAACTGTTTTGGCGGAAGCGGGTGGGGTGGACTTTTTCTGTTTTAGTTACAGTTACATCATAATAAATAAGGTCCAATGAGCTGTTAAAACGATACAGCTGAATGGGCCTGGAATCAGAAAATATTTCTGAATCCTATAAACTGGCTTGTCACCCTGAACGTTCTTATGCGATAAATCCTGGCTTCTCGGCAGGAATGGCCATGGGTTCTCCTGTAGGTTTTCTCATCGAGAGAACGGGAAATGCACGACCGGCCAAAAGTACTTGGACACCCTTCAAATGAGTGGATAGGGCTGTTTCAGCCACACCCGTCGCTAACAGGTTGTGCACGCAGCCGTATAATCTCCACAGACAAACATTGGAGTAGAATGGCCTGCACTGCAGAGCTCAGTGACTCTCGATGCAGCACTGTGATAGGATTCCACCTTACCAATGCCTCAGTTTGGTGGGCGCTCCATGAAGAGGGTTTTCATGGCCAAGCAGGCCACACGCAAGCCTGGTGGCCACCACGCACAGAGCCAAGACCCCATCGAACACCTTGGGGATGGTTTGGATTGCTGAGGGCGAGCCAGACCAAATCGGCCAGCATCAGTGCCCACCTCACTACTACTCTTGAGGCTGAATGGAAGCGAGTCCCCTCAGCATTGTTGAGTCGGGACAACATGACACCGTCTTTCATTGGTTTTGATGAAAACTAAAACATAAAGTCAACTGAAATTTGTTTAGAAATAGAACAGTATGTTGTTTCCGGGGGGAGAAAAAAACCCATAAAGAGAACGCTTCACAGCCGTTTAATTAAGGCCACCACAATTTGCAGTGCATACCATCCACTTTCCCATTTCCATGTGCAGTCCTGAAAAGAGCCCCTTTTTCAATAGCAGGGAGCTCGCCGCTCCATTGTACTTTTGGAAGTTGTATAGATCCGTCTTCAAAGAATGCCCATTATTTAAATGATTTAAATAATGGCAGAAAATCGGTATTTCTCTGGAACATATGATCAGGGTGTAGTTATTTTCTTGGACTATTGTTATTTTGTACGTCGTGGACGACTGAACAGTCGCCTGAACATTTCAATTCAGCCATACTATTGATCTGCACCATATTATTCAAAACACCAATTATACTGTAACCACGGTGATAGCAATTGGTCTCTGTTCCAATGAGGCCCCAAGTACAAGGTAACAAACAGAACCTGGAGGATTGGGTACGAATATAAAGTGACATCATAGACACACAGTGCAAGGATTCATCCATCACCGTTAACAGTGTGAATATACGTCACGGTTCAGAAGTGTCCAGATTTCTACACATAAAGTTAAAGTCGGATACTTCCCCTCTTTTTAAATTTACAATTGCCTAGTATTTTTCTCCTTCGTCCGAATTTTGTATGGGCTACCAGCATGGAGCCTCTGAACCATGTGCAAAGTGGAAGCCGCAGGCTGTTCACCCAATATTATCACAAGCAATGCAAAATACCTGGATGTAAGTCATAAAGGCACCTGAACACCAGGTACTGACACTGGCATGGTTGTAGATGTTTTTTTTTTCCTTTTCAGGGTTAAGTAAAGTACTTAATTAAGAAATGCTCAGTTCGCCAATGACATTCTCAAGGACCTTGCAGTGGTTCTTGCACCACGCTAATACGCCGCTGAGGAATTTTGAGGCGTTGAGTTGAGATTGGTCATGTTTTGCTGAATGTGCCGCTGGTACCGTCCCTCAACACCCTTTTACGTGAGCGAATGTTCACACTGAAAAGCTAGGCACGTTCCACCCTCCCTTCCTACCCATACCCCTTGACTGGCGGGCTGCAATTTCGCCTCTCGCATTTCAGCGTCAGATGGACATTTTCCTTTCTGAAGGAGACCGCGGAGAGGAAACGCTTATCAAGTCACAGTTCCGCTCCCTTTGAAGGCTCAGAGGAAGCAGACGGCCCATGACCTCAGGCATGGTGTCTGGATTGGCTGGGTGCGAGGTTAGAACTGAGAGTGTCTGAACCCGATTACAACAGCAGGCCGTGAGCCCATACACGGCATCGCTGCCCTCGTCTTCACAAGTTCCTGCTTTGAGGAATGTCACAGGGCTGAAAAAAGACTTCAAAGTGCTCTCAGTATGTTCCTCAGTGCAGTCTTGAATGAGACGATATTTATATTCACATTTTCAGGACGCAGATCAGAGGACTACTGTGGTCGAACATTGCACGCAATTTATCGCCGGAGATTTCGCCACAGGCTGAATTTCCCCGCAGTCTGTGGTACACTCATCAGAAGGGTGCTTGCAGAGAATGTCTGACAACCAAACAGATTGTTTGCAAAGTTCTAATTCAGTGGATCATGCAGGAACTGTACTGTTCTATTGTACTACAGCGCTCTACACGTTTATTCATAACCACGATAAAATGTAACCAAAAACAGTAGGGGGGGGGGGGACGTGGCATGCCTCAAGATTTATAGGAGGGAGGGCAGTCTTAATGGCCATCTTTCACAATGAACGTGCAGGCGTTGTTTTTGGGCACCGCTAAAAGACTGTTTGCCCATCCCCCTCATTGATGAAAAGCACAGCAAATGTACAGAGTCAAACGGGGAGGTCAGTAGCGATTGCTGACGGCAGAGAATGATTTCTACTCTTTGGAATTTCCAGCGTGTTTTTGACCTCTGGGGGTCAGGCAATGTTTATTAGTAGCAAGGCATCTGTACTATTCCAAAGTCCTCTCAAACACGGCAGAACTTGAAAATATTTTTGAAGCCGAATAAAAACATAAAAAATAAAAAATAAAAAAATAAAAAAAGCAAACAGCAGAGTGGGAGATCTGTGATGGCTTTTTCCCCACAGGCAGAAAAACAATTTATCACCGAACACTAGACACAGCGCAACGAGAAGAGCATTTCCTAGACACCTCGGCCAAGGGTTCAAGTGGACAATTTAAATAACTCACCATGGTCAGACTTTCTGCAACTTGTGTCTTCTAGCCCCTCGTGACCGCTAGTATGGAGGCCCTTGTCAAAAACAGATCCTTTAAAAAAACACAAAAAACAACTCACGCACATCATGGGGTTTCTTTAAATAGACAAAGGAAAAGAGGACAGATATTTTCCAAATGACCAGCGCTCGTCATTAACATACAAGAACAATTAATGCCTTTATATGCAGAAGAGATACAAGTGCGCGAGTCCTCTATGAGTAAAACCACATGAAGGCCTCCTTCCTTATTCCAATGCCAGGAAAGTTCATCATGACGGGAGACAGCCTCCCCACCCATCCCCTGGGGGTGAGGGGCCCACACTGGCCTGTCGTGCAGCAACAGACTAGTCATGAAATCCATCTGGGATGTTTCTTCCACCCGATAGGCCACTGCACAAAGCCGGATCCGGGTCAGGGCCCTGAACGTTTCCCATCATGCAGTCTGCTCCGTGCTGGAGCCCAATATGGGCCCTGGTGAAAAGTGGAGTTCCCCAGTCCTTATTCTGGGGGGGAAGAGTGTGAGGGCGGGTCGTCTGGTCGAACGACTGCTGTGAGGGAATAATAAGCAAAATCAGGGCAATTCGTCGAACTATGCGCTGTGTCTGAGTGGACTGCAACCTCGTTAAGAGCTGGACACTTCCACCGAGCTTTAAATGAACACACCACCCCCCATCCAGGTAACAAGAACCCCCCCTCCCCCAAATGAACTCCAAACAACAACAAACCAAATGCTTGACATGATATTTATTTCTTGAGGACTTCGTTGATTGAGGGAAAACCATACATTAGCTAAACAGAGACAAGAAAGCCAACATTGACTGCTTGGCACGAGAACTGACATATAACAGAAACCTTTGGGATTAGGCAGATTGCCCCTTTTCAATGCAATACCTTGGCGGCACCTAGGATTGACACAAGTCAATTAAGCACCGGACAAAGGAGCTATACCCCTGTGGTAAGTACATTTAAAACGACATATCTGACAAATCTGGGGGTTTAATGCAATTTTTAAAAATCTTTTTCTAACAAGTCTATGGCTGTCTTCAGGCTATACACGTTTTAACAAAATATGCTATAACAAAACTTCTTGAATGTGCCGCTTCTCGCCTGTACAAATATAAACATTTCTTTCAGAAATTTGTACTCAAATGACAATGCACTAGCTCCCTGTAATTACATCTTGCAATCCCTGAGAACCTTTTTAATAATGAACAAAACCAGGCTGGATAATGACCCGAAGCACAGCTATGCTGTTGATAAGCCTTTAAATATTGATAACCAGAAGTTGTAACCGCATGACAGTGAAACGGATATAAAAACAAAGATTCCCTAGTTTTGGGTTGTGAAACCTAAACTTCCTAACTCTTCCAGTCGGACTCGTTTCTGTTCACGTACTCCAGGGGCCGTGGGACTCATTGCGGGCAAGGAAAGGCAAGGCACTGAGGAAACGCATTGATCATATTCTTGCCACTGTTCAGCTGGAGAGAGAGAGAGAGACGGCAGAGAGATCAGCCTCGGTCCTGCTTCCAGACTTCTCATTATTTACCTCTGGTAACAAACACGTTAAATCGGGCGGGAGCTTACCCTACCGTGGCAACGTACAGGGAAATAACCAACAACGCAGTCGTCAGCGGCAGCAGTTTTAAGATGATTAATTACAGTACGGAAGGAGTCTACATCATCAGGAGAACAGCCCCCATTGAGGTGTACTGACATTTCAGTATGATATACTCTACTTTAAAGGCTTTCCCGTCCTTCAGAAAGTCATATCAAAGTCCTTCATGAAAGAGGAAGCGTCTTTAAAAAGTCTTAACAAGGCTGAATTTACCTCAACGGCTTTTAGGGTCGCCATACAGTCGTTCTTCTAAACCATTTCATTTAGTTTTGAAAACAGTAATGAAATAATAGGCAAAAAAAACAAAAATAACCATATGGGACAGATTTGTTACAGAGCTGGCATGACTGACAGAACAAATGTTTTGAAAAAACACACATTAAAAGGTCACAGCTTTGATTCTCGGGTTTTCAGGTTTCATTTGTCCGTTGACTGAAGTTCTAAGGTCACCGACCGATAACACAAACATACAAAAATAGATACAACGTCTAGTTCTTTATATGCATCAAAGATATGCCTTCAGTTTGGCGTTGATCGCATGTGTATAGAAGGTAAGTGGGGGGTGTATAACAAAAAATATTGTCTTTGTCACCGGCTGACAAATTCTGGGGGAGTGTCTAGTATTGCATAGATGTAGTTTTTTGACTTACGCTGTCAGTATTTGGGAAAGGGTTTTTAGTTGATAAAATACTTCTCTGATTAAAAACGTCTCAAGTGGTCAGGTGGTATATGAAACACCACAGAGCTGTGTATGTGTAAAAAAAAAGTCTTATGTTGAGGTTTTGATGTCTCTGGCTCCAGTGCTAGGGATGACCCTCCCTGGGTCACAGTGCTAGGGGTGGCCCTCCCTGGGTCACAGTGCAACGGTTGGCTCCTCCCTCGTCGCTATGACTTCAGGTTAGAGCTCCTCCCTCGTCGCTATGACTTCAGGTTAGAGCTCCTCCTTCCGCCTGCCCATCTTCTCCTGGTCCTGCACACGCAGGCCTCGCATAAAGCCAGTGAATCCCCCCTCCTGACGACACAAAAGTAGGGCTTCAGTTTAGCTTCTACCTTTGGGAGACAGCAGGGCACTCACACAGTTTTAACTTCAGCATATTGTGAATAGTTCATCGTTAAGGCTAGAAGCAAACCGTTTCACGTTGAGACTGAATTTGCACAAAACCAAATATTTTTTCCTAATAAGTGAATTTGTCAGGGTGAACCACGCACTTTGTTCTTACTTTCAAAACGCTACCTGTCAAGGCTGGTTACCACGGCTGCTTGCCACTAAATGTCCCTCGACTGACCGTTTCTGGGCATCCTGCTCACAGGACAATGTCAGCTTTACCTGCGCTCAACAAGGGTGGGCGGGAGCGTATTAGGCATTCCATTATGAAGAGCTCGCCTCTCCCAGTCTGCTCTCGTTCCCCGTCCTCCCATCAGAGCTTTCGGCATTGGGACAAACCAAGCACCTACTTTGCGTGAATGTTTATATAGCTACTGGAGGTACTGCCACTCACCCCTTGCCCTCCATCGTATTTCTCGACAAATCGGCCGTAGTTGTAGTAGCTGAAGGTGGGATAGCCCTCCAAACCACCCTGTTTGCACAGGTCCTGGTTCTGCCCTTTAGTGCAGTCAACAGCGGCGTACAAAACCTGAAAAAGAGAGCATTTGAATTGAGTGACCCTGTCCAGACACGGGACACTGGGCTTCTGGGTCCCTAGGGGTCAGCTTGGCTGCCCCTCGCCCCTCGCACATCTCACCACAACACCAAGAAGTTCATAAATCAGACAAAAAGAAGTCAAAGATAAATCGTTTTAGTGGTACACTCCAAGCCAGAGGACGGTCCATGCCAATTTCTGCCTCAGCGGAACTCTCCCTGTGGTTTGAGTCAGATCACAGCTTTTCCGTGTCAAAATCTCTCATATCCACCCTAAGGCGTGACATGACCCTGGGGACTATGAAGGTGATTTATCGTCTCAGGGATGAGCCAAAGGTACTCATATCACAGGTTACAACACCTGCGACGGTGTTGATGAATGAGCAGTGTAATGAAAGGCAGTGTGGGACACAGCATCCGTCGCAATCAATGGCCGGCTACACAGAAAGGGGGCGCGCCCAATTAATCTCGTCGCTTCAAACCAACGCCCCCAGACACAGAACTGTGTACCAGAGGCGCCTAGGAGGAGGAAGAACGCACCCCTGCTGCGCGGTCGTGTCGGTGACCGAGTTGTTTTGCTAAACGCTATCCACGACTCCAGATTTGGTCGCCAGTTTCTCTCAAGGGTAAAGAAAGATAAGTAATACATTCCTATCGATCTAGACAATTCATGGGGGGGGGGGGGGGGGGGGGTGAAAATTTAAACAAAACATAAAAAAAAAAAAAAAAAAAGATTTTGAGTTTTAGAAAATAATTGGGAAAACCAGGTGAT
>JAOYSI010004790.1:0-14028 GCA_025775065.1 Hiodon alosoides
GGCGGTGTTGCCCCATGCCCGCCCCCCGGTTGTTCTGAACAGCTCCAGTAGTTTATAAGCCTGATGTTTCTCAACTTGTGATGCTGCTATAACTGAAGACCTGTCCTTGTTTTTGACTAGGTTTTGTATTGCCTTGTCAAATAGCAAAAAAATTTAACAACTTTTTTTGGTTTATTTGCTTATTTAGCAGCTTTGTAGCCAGCAATGTGTAATGCAATGTAGTTGGCAGAAATTTGAGTACTTACAAACCCGCTGAGTTACGTTGTTTTTTTTTCTTCTTCCGATAACTCTGATTTGGCTTCCGTTTCAGGTATCAGGAGAGTGGGTCGGAGACCCGATCAGCAACAGCCCCCACACCCAGCGCCGCAGGCTTCCCAACAGCCGGGGGTCCCGGCCGAGGGCCGACCCAGCGACCGGAGGCCAGAGAGACGGCCCCCCCGCGAGCGGCGCTTTGAGAAACCGGCCGAGGACAAGCCAGAGGCGGGCGACTTTTCAGTCGAGAAGTGAGTGGCAGCGGCAGTGTTCCAAAGCTCTAATCCCCGCTGCAACAGACCGTCCTGTCACCCAAGGTGGAACGTTTTCATGGCTGCCGTTTGTGCCGTGGTAGAAGCGGCCCAAGGATTAAAACGATAATGCCCACTTTATAAATGCCAAATGAACCTTTTTCCTCTACTGACAAAACCATGTCCCTTTCTCTTAGGAATGAACTACACGTTCTAGCAGGTAATTGTATCATAAAAATCCAGGTTGTAACTACGTATGAGTGGAGTCGGCTCACCACGGTGTATGGGGGGGAAACGACTATCCTAGTTACACGGGAGTGGCGGTATCACGTTAGGAATGCAGCTAACGGCGGTTGGGTGATGAAGGGCACGTGGCTCTGCAGGTGCTTAGAACGTGAGCTGATGTGTATGTGTGTGTGCTGGGCAGGTCCACCGGGGAGCGGCCCATGCGAGGGCGTGGCGGAGGCCGTGGTGGGCGTGGCGGAGGCCGCGGGCGCGGCATGGGCAGGACCGACGGCTTTGACTCCCGCGGAAAACGCGAGTTCGACCGGCACAGCGGCAGCGACAAATCGTAAGTCATTCGCAGTCGTTCGCAGTTGGGCGTGTCGATGGGTGTGTCCGCTCGATGCTAAGGAGCTTCTCGTTTTTGATTCAGCAGCCTGAAACCTGAAGAAAAGCGTGGCGGTAGTGGATCTCACAACTGGGGCACTGTTAAGGACGAGCTGAGGTGGGTCGTCCATTGTTCCTCAGACGGATACCCTCATGCTGTACATTTGAGTGTTGTACCTTGAGTTCCATCACGTCAGCCATGTGGGTAGCCTTTCTTTTACGGACTGAAATGTATACTATAATTATTCAAATTTATGAAACGCTAATTTACAGAAACAACATAGCCTTTTTTATGGACTGAAATTTATACTACAATTATTCAAGATTTTGAAACACTAATTTACAGAAACGACATAGAATAACTTTGTCCATAGCTGTCACCAATCATCATTAAAAATCTTGTCGGCTATATGGATGCACTCTAAATGTCGTTTTCTGGACCCAACAAAAATCAAAGTCCAACAACAGAAGAAATCTTTTGGATTGAATAGTTTTTTTGTTTTGTTTTTAAATTCTCAGTGAACTGGATCAGTCGAACGCCCCTGAGGAAACCCCAGAGGGAGAAGAACACCCTCCTGCTGCTGACTCTGAGAACAAGTGAGTCCCCCCACCTGGGGTCCGTAAGCTCCGCCCCTATACTGACTCGCCACGTAGGGTATCACAAGTGCGTTAAACAGAGGAATTGTGTATGTAGCAGTCATTTGTTCTGGAATCGACTCGTTAGGCTTTTCTCCTCTCAACCCATAAAATGGTGGCAGTAGTGCTGTCTAACCAGACTATTGAGAAGGTTGTAGGCTGTGTCAGTTAAAAAAAGTCAAAGTAATTTGGGTTTAATTGGACACCTACCCTGGCCTGACTTAATTGGTAAAAGATGAATACACTGGCATTGAAGGAGGCTTTACGTGTGGACTTTTGGTAGGGTCGTCTGTGAAATCTGCACACATCATCTTGAGAAGTTGTGGCCATGTCGCCACGGGCAGTGTGACCGCGCGTCCGTCTCTGAAGCCGGAGTTCATGGCGTGGCGCGTTGTGTTTTCCAGGGAGAACGAGGTAGAGGAGGTGAAAGAGGAAGGCCCTAAGGAGATGACCCTGGACGAATGGAAGGCCATGCAGGACAAGGAGCGAGCCAAGGTTGAGTTCAACATCCGCAAACCCAACGAGGGCACCGACAGCCAATGGAAGAAGGGCTACGTTCTGCACAAGTCTAAGAGCGAAGACGTAAGTCTCGCCACGCGAATGCATTTTAACTTGTGGCCGACGCTTGGTACGAGTGTCGTTTTTAAAGCGCACCCCCTCGCTTTCTCCCCTCTGTAAAACAGAGACCCGCCGGTACTTTAATCGAAACTGCAGAGATCGAAGCCGAACCATCTGCTCTCTTAAAGGTACGATCTCCTTCTGCTCAGCCCACCGCGTTCTTCGTTTTATCTCGGTGGAGTCTTGCGCACTTATAACAAATCTCCATACACTCGCATGTTACAATGGCAAATCCTTGATGAGAAGTGCTTTGTAATGTTAGTTGTGAAGTACGCTTGTCATTACGGGTATGTGTGTATGGGAAAACGGCGGTCCGTTTCGCCAACGCCGATTTCTCCGTTTCTCACCGGACAGGCCAGTGCTGATGAAGCCTCTGGAGAACACCATTTCCGTAAGCCGGCCAATGACATCACGTCCCAGCTGGAGATTAACTTCGGGGACCTGGGCCGTCCTGGCCGCGGCCGTGGGGGACCCCGCGGAGGAAGGGGGGCTCGTGGCGGGGCCACTAGCCGGCCGGTACGTGGGCCCCGGCCCGATAAGGTGAGAGCCGTCTGTGACCGCCGCCTGTGACCTCGGCCGGCCCGGCTGTGTTTTCTAACCCTCTCCTCTCTGTGGTTTTTAACAGCCCGGTGGCGTCTCTGTCCCCAATGTGGACGATCCAGAGGCCTTCCCAGCCCTGGCCTGAGAGAAGCCACTGTCAGTCCAACCTTGGGCCCCTCCGGGCCGGGCCCCTCCGGGCCCCCCCTCTACGAGGCTTGCATGCTTGTGGATCCTTCGACTATAATAAAAAATTGAAAAAGACTCTCATCCATACCATTCACACTTGAGGACTGAATTTTAACGGTGTTTTAAAAGACGAAAAAAAAAATGGAAAAAAAACGGACTTCTCTTGCTACACTGAAGCAAACGATTGGGTAGAGGTTTTGTATTTAAACATGGTAGCAGGGGTGTTTTCATACAGTACTTTTTTCAGAGGTTAGGCATTCTTCATTACCTTTTCTATTGCCGCTTGAAAACGTGCGTTTCCGAATACAGGTGTGCAGGACACTCGTGGTTATGTATGGCTTACGTTGCTGTTGCCAGTGCAGATCAGCCGTTTCTCCATCAAAGACGACCGCTGTCAACGTGAACATAAAACAAGTCGTTACTGCCGCCTTCGAAGCGGGCTGGGGAGGACCACGCCGCCGTGGTTCTGTTCTCAAGCATATATATTTAAAAACCTTTTCATTTGAAAGATCCTAAGTTGAGGATATTTAATGCTCTTTGTGCAGTGTAAGTAAATGCCTCTGATTTATTTCCCATTGATCTGTGAACTTTCACCTTGTTTGGTTTCCGCCGTGCATTGGCAGTGGCGGTTTGAGATAATGGCTGGTGCCTCATTTGAAATGTAAAAAGTTTGGCTGTAGGACCACCAATAAAGGGTGTGTGAAAGAGAAGTTAATCACTTCTCCTCTGCTTGTTTCATCCTCAATTTAAATCCTTTTCTTTTTTTTTGTGTGTAAGGTTTACCGGTTTTTAAAGCTGTTGTACTGATCCTGCACTTTGGTTAATGCAACCGATACAAATTGGCTGCAAATCTGTGCTTAGTATTTACCACTCCACCCTTGAGATTTGTCTTTTGTTGGCAAAAACTGCTTAATTTTACTGAAAAAAAAAAAAACAAGCTTTGTTTGGTATGGAACAAACAACTGCTATGAATGCTATCCCTGCGTCTGTATTTAAAAGCATTGGACTCCAGTGGGAATTGTTACGTCAGAGTTGAACACTATCATAAGCCAAAACCCAAGCTTTGTACTTCGTGCTGAAAAGACTGGACAGACACAAGTGGCTCCTACAGAATTTTGTAGAACTGTTGGGTCCAGACGTGTGGGCTTCGTGACTTAAAACCACTTTCTGCAAACATCCCTGTTCTAATAAATTTCTTTAGAGCTTTCAGTGTTGTACTTTCCAGGGTGGTGAATCGAGAGCAATGACTGTCTTTTAAAAACGAACCTAATTCGCTTTCCATGGACAAGCTTCTAAAGTGAAGTCCCACTCCGTTTAGCGGTCTTAAGGTTTAAACTAGGCTGGTAAGTGGTATTTCTTTGTGCCCTAAGATTACCAGGACCGTCTTTACCTGCAGCCGAAAGATGTGGAACGGTATTGGCAGCGCCCTTACCTGTTTTGGTGGTTTTCTGTGCCCAGGACCGTCTGCCTTCCTCATTTATTTATATATATATATATATATATCCTCCTTTATGTGTAAAGGTCAGGCTTGTAAACGCGTTCATTTAGTGTGAAAATGTGGCTCAGATCAACGGTGGTATATTAGTGAGAGATACCATCTAGGTACTGTGTGTTTTGTTTAATTAATTTTTTTATTGTTCAGACTTGATGTGTAGTGTTGATGGTTTTTGGTTGCTAATATCTCTGTCAAATAGTGGAGTTATAAAGACTAAAGAAAATCCTCTCCCGCTTTGAATTGGCAAGCGGAGATTTGATGGTGAGAGAGTTTTATTGGTGAATCCAGTAGTGATTTCATGCCCTTCTACTGGTGAATTCATTGCCTGAAAACGTGACAAGCTTTTTGGTCTTACTCATTGAGCTGTCGTTACCTAACTTTCTATTTTAAGATTATTTGTTTCTTCCAGAAAACTAGTTGAATGCGTTTTACGGATTTAAATGGCTACTTAAGCATTCAGTTTACTTTTCTGCAACTTAGAATGACAAACAATATATAAAACATTTTATTTCTAAATTTCCTGGTTGTCAGTAAAATTGACTTGCTTTAAATGTTGAAACTGTAAATCAGTTGATCTTCAGTTTTGTGTTTTTCAATAGTAATGCCTTACTAGAAATTGTAGCAGTTTTTTTTTAGTGTTCTGGTGACAGAGTTTTTTTCCATTGTGGTTTCGCAGAGCTTGATAGCAGAGAGTCTCTTCACTTTGAGACGACCGGTTTGGAGTGGTGGTGTTAAGAGTTTGGTAATTTCCTCATTCAACAGGAAAAGCTGATGCAAGAGAATTAGATGTTGGGTAAACGATAGACTTGCAGCTTTCTTATTGTTAGGAACTGTTCAGTCTGAAAAGGTTTTGCCGTTAACCTTAATGGCATCTAAAGTCAGCTTTCCGCCACATAGCACCAGGGTGTCCGTAAAGGGGCTCTGGGGACAGGGGAAAAAATCAGAGACATCCAGGAGTTGTTCTTCATCTTCTTGTCTCTCTTCACTGCCCTGAGAGTCCTGGGAGAAGATGTAGTCGCCACTCGGGTGCGTGTTGGGTTCCTGGGACAAGCTCTTGATGTATGGACACACCAGTCTGTCCCTGCACGACGCCAGCTTCGCTGTGGAGTTTTGACTGGGGGGGTTGAGGGTGCCACGGGAACCCATTTCTCCTGCTGGAGGAGCTTGGAGGAGCTCCTGGGGGCTTCCTGGGACCAAGGGCAGCTCTGGGTCCTGTATCTCTATGACCTGCGGTTCTTCTCCACCCGGCATGGTGTTGAGATCCAGCCCAGTGTCCAATGCCATCTGGCCCTGAAGGAAGTGAACATGGATCGGAACCGCTAAATAAGTGTCCCACAGGTGGCAGTGCTAAACCACGGTAGTAAAATTACAACCACTTTTAGTTACTGTTCCAGAATAAACACGTACAGCCCTTGTAAGCGTGCGAGGGCTCCGCTTGTGATTGTGGAGGTGCTGTGCCTACCTTGTGGACCAAGCACTTCTTCGCCCATGTGCTGTTGGCAGGGTCTGGGACCACTGCAGGGATCAGGCATGGACAGTGCGATGACAGCCTTAAAGAAGAAATAATAAGGTGGATCTGGCTGCCCTCAGAACGTGCAACTGGACGGACGCACGCACGGACGGACAATTGTCTGCTTCACCCACGTAGCTTTTACCTTTGTAGTACGGCGGATCGGTAAAACAGACACGTCAGCACGGACAGAAAACCAAACACCCATATAATGACCGAAATCAGAAACCTCTTGTTCTCATCTGGAAGAGAAAAAAAAAAAGCATATTTCTCTTATTGAATATTGTCATAAAAACACCAGTCCATGGGCACCTATAATTTCCCAAAGCTAGGAAGTCAAAGTCGTTAATGTGATCTGGGGCAGAATTTACAGGGACTGGAAGGAGAACTGTGGTGCTTCGCTGGGTAAGTTTAAGTGTAAACCACACAAGGCTGAGTCTTTGAAGCCCCGGTTCCCTTGTCCGATCCCCTGTGTGTCTCACGTCTGGGTTTAATCTGGAAACGGTGGCTCTCGCCCTTGGGCCCGTCACCCTCCGTGGTCCGGACAGTCATCCACAGCTGGTAATCCCCAGGGGGCAGCTCCTTCATGGTGTACTCTTTCAGCCCTGTAGCCATTGGACCTGATGCAGAAACCGATCCCATGTCTTACTGACACTCACCTCTGCCCCCCCATCAACACTGACAAATGCATTCTGCTAATGGCCATTTAATGGTCGTTATTGACTCGTTTTATTCAAAATATAACCTGTTGGAGAAAAGTGAGTAGACGGGTTTAGTGGTCTAGCGTGCAGTATGGCAATCAGTTTGTTTTTGGTCAGGTAAACGAAAAAAAGGACTACACAGCCTGTGATCTGTTGAGAGTGTTTATGGCCGACGTGCGTCTCAGGATGGGAGAGTGGTCTCGCTGGCAGAAAGATTCTCTTGCATTTACACCGTTGTATGTTTACAGTGGCAAGTTCTCGGTGAGGCAGATTCCTTCCTTGGGTCTTTAGGTCAATCTTGGCACCTGCTACCTCACCCCCCCCCCCTAACGCAGGCACCATGGCGATACAATCTCCTCACCGTACTTCCGTTGAAACCCCACACCCTGGAGGTAGATGTTGAAGCCCCTGAGACAGCCGCCCCGGTGCTCTTCTGGGACTTCTGCCCAGTAGACGCTCACGCTGAAGTTGCCCCAGTCCTTCACCACTTCAGGCTGGGGTTCCCAGGCTGGGGCTGCAGGGGCGGGGGGCTTTAATCAGGGCTTCCCCTCAGTCACGGCATTGCATTCACAGGGGAAAGTGTCTTACCCGACTGGGCGGCGCACGCACCCAGGAAAGCCTGCTTTCCCATCCCTCGGTTGTAAACTGCGTAGACCGCGCCGTCGTAGCACTCGCAGGGTGTGGTCCCTGCACAGCAAAGGGAAGTCACACCAAACCTGACGAACAATCATTGCGCTCGCATGGTGTGGTCCCTGCACTGCCTGACAAACGATCGTAGTGCTTGCTTGAACCTAGATGCGGACCGCGTTTCTTCGGCACACCTGTGATGGTGGTATGGAGCTGGTCAGGACCCAGCCGCCTCCACTTGAGATCCTGCCTGGTTCCGTTGGCCACAAACCACTCAACAAGGAACCCCCTCACTGGATGCATAGTGGCAGGTCTCTGCCACGAGATGGCGATGCTGAGGTTACTGAAGGGTTTGCGGTCCACGTTCTGAGGAGACGGTTCGGCTGGAGGGAGGAACATGAAGAAACTAGTCTCATATTTGACTTGTACCTCCAGGGCATTATGCTGCACTTTCTGCTTTGACACCCACACTTTCAGATGTGACGGATACGTTCAGAGCTATCGAGCTCCTAACTCGCAGAATCTAATCTGATCTTAGATGGCTTAGATAAAAGAGGCGGAAGGCGTGAGAGGTGTCATTCTCGTCTGAGACGAGAAGACGGTGGAGTGTTGGAGGAGATCTTCACCTGCCAGAAGGGGTAAGGCAATGCGTGCTGGTGGCGAGGAACCCCTGGAGTTGAAGGCCGTCACCGTGAAGTTGCAGCGAGAGCAGGTGAACGGCCCGCCCCGTAGACCATGGGTGTTGATTTCCGTGCCCCTTCCACTCTTAAGGTCTTCGACCTTCACCTTGTACCCCAGGACCTGCCCCCGGGCCTCTGCTGCACTGAGTTTCTACATGCGGAGAAATCAACTTCAGAAGTGATTCAGCTGTTTGATTAAGTCCGAAAATCGTGAGCTATTGTGTCCTTATTAAACAGCGACTCTTAAAACTAAGATATTGTACTTTTTATCTAGACATTTGCTGTATTTTACTCCATTTTATGAGAAACTTAATTTAAAAGTTTGATAAATATTGATCATCACACAAGCCACGTACCACAAAGACTGACAAACTATATAACGCCTTCCCAAGAGTCTTGCATTGTAGGTCTTATTTTAACAGATAAATTACAACATTCCTCTCAAAAAACACTCATTTCAAAGACACCATTCCTGTATCCAGTTCAGTCTTGGTGGGGGGTGGGGAGGCTGTTCTATCATTTCTTTTAAGCAAACTTCATTTTATTGTAAACTGAAACTATCCGTCAGCACTTGGTTTCGCTCCAACACCGCAGCAGTGCGGAGGTATCGCACCTTCCTGAATGACGTTGCCGCCTGAACCTTGTGGCATTTGCGCTCTTAATGGGTCCCCTTGGGCAGAGAAAGGTCAAATTCGCCTCAAAGTGATGCTCTGCGCTGCGTTCGGTGTGGACTGTAAAGCTGTCAGGAAGGCCATGATGAATGAACGTGTTCGTTCGTGTAGTCTCGGCGGCGCCGTTAGCGATTGGATTTAGTGTCTTAGGTTTGGTGAGAACAGCGTGAGACAACGAAAAAAGGCTTTAGAGTGCGTGTTGTAACAAATGTGTGTCAGTAAAGTGTCAGCTTGCCAAAGCGAAAGGCAGTTTAGGAGTGATCTGACCTTCATCTGCTGTGGTTAGTATACCACATAAAATACCCAGATCTATTACTGATTGCCAATAAACTAAATTTAGGCACTTTATCAGTGGTTGAACTTTACCACAGAGGTTTTGGTTTAAATAAAGTATTTATATGAAGTTAGAAAAGTGTATTCTGAAAATAAAAATCAAATAGTCAAATCAAATGAATTACAATAGTTTCCACAACAACGGTTAGTTAGTTTCTAAGACATTGTCATGCTGTGTGAAGAAGAAAAACGACAGCCCTTTCGTTAGTAAAACTCTGTGGTATTGAACATAGTGGCACAGTGGTTTACAGCTGAGTATGAACGGGTGTATTAAACTGGGGGGGAAACGGATTGGGTACTTGCCTTCCAATGGAGGGTGAACAACTTGTTTTCAGAAAGGGTGTCTTCTTCCACGTACCAAAGGTCCAGCTCTCTAAGAGGAACTGCGACAGAACAAAGCCACCGATCAGAACTCGTCGTCATCCTCACTACGACGCTTAGAATACACTGACTTTTTTTTTTTTAGTCCTGCGTGTATATATCCCCCTAAGTGAAGATATCTCTGCGGTGAGTAATATCCCTGGGAGCGGGGTGCACGAAGGACAAAGCAGTACGCTTCCAGTAAAGGCGTTTAGTGGCATGGCTGCCACGCTCTATTGCGGCGAAAAACCGAAGCTCAGCCGTCCAACTCAGCTCATGACTTCGGCCTTGGGAGGGAGACTCAGAAATAACTGTCTAGGTGTGCAGTGACTGCTCCTCTGGGAGAGTTGCTTTTGTCCTTCCGATCATAACGGAACATGTAACCCACAAAAAAACAAGCCAATGCGCTACACCAGACAAATTTGGCCAGCAACATGGTTTGTTTTCTTTTAGAAATTGAATTGCAAATGTGAGAACTACGCTCGCGGATATACGGGAGGAAACTGTAAATCTCTCACAATCTGCTAAGTTTCAAGCCATTTTTTCTGCCTCTTTGTTGTAATGTCTTCCTTCACAAGTGACACGACGGGCATGGCGACAGCCTGGTAGAGTTTAAGCAAATTCAGATGAACGGGAGTAGGACATGTTTACTTATAGAACGTGGTGAAGTCAACACGTTACCTTCTTCATCTGTCATGGTGACCACAGATTTGCTCCACTCACTCCATACTCCTCTCTCAGGGGTGAACTTGCACCTGCTCTGAAATTCATACCGGGTGTACGGTTCGAGGTCAGAAATGTTCCAGCGCCTGCTTGTATTTGTCTGCGAGAGAAGAAAAAAAACCAAAGAGGCCGGTGATTCTCCACGCATCATAACCTTTACTTAGAATTATTTTTTTTTTGCCTTCTTCAAGCGTTCTTCAAATAGGCCTAAAAACATGAAGAAAGCATTTGTCAGGTTGTTCTCTTGGCTATTCTGCCAAGCGTTAATCCACATTTTAGTGACGTGTAACATAATACCTGGCCGAATCAAAGGTACTTTTCTTAAATTAAGCAAGCGCAGCCTTACAGCAAACGTGTGGGTTATCCATCTTTGGTTTGTTCTATGTTGGACCTGCAGAAGTTGAGAGTTCTGTTCGTCCTCCAGCCGGATCAGACAGTACCAGGAAGTGCACTCCACTTGAACAATGTCTGGAGAATGTGGCTTTACTACTCACACAACCACACAGACACAGAAAATAATGACATCACTTGTGGGATTGACACAAACATGTATTTAACATGTTCCATACAGCCTGTCTTTATCAGAGTACTGGGACAGACATTCTCTATCTCATTTATGAATTCCCTAAATTCAATTTTTCGTAATCCGTTATTCTGGTGCAGGTGTTATTTTAATAGTACAGGTACTACTCAGTTAACGACCAGTCTGTATTGGACTATGTCCGAGAACTTTGGTCGTGGAAACGGCAGCGCGTGTAAACACTACTGTATAAACATTGAAAATGTTATAAATGGAGCAAAGGTGACATTAAAACGGAACGGAACGGAACATGGTCGTTAAGTGAGGAGGAGGTGCAATAGATTATTAATGAAACATGGCTTTAAGTTATAAGCAACAAAAGACACAAAAAATTGTTGTACATCTCAACATGCAACACTGCCCTTGTGTCTGACTGTAACTATCAGACAACATCGTATACATATGACCACAATTATTTCCTGTTCTAAATGGGTTAATTGACTAATATATGATTTATATATTAGTCATTGCCGTTCATTGCCCTTTACCAATGTCGTAGAGTGTGAAGTTCAGTTCTTTGGAAGTCACTGATCCCAGTTTGTTTAACGAGGTTGCCCACACCGTGTATTGTGAACCAAAAACTGGGAAAGTCGCGGAGGCGAAACCGTGGAAGTAGACGGCGGCTGTAAGCGTCATAGTGCCGTTGTGTGCGTTTGTTGTAATCCTAAAACGAAAGCAGAATATTATTTAAAAACTGCAACTTCCCTGATTCACAGGGTAACTTGCGTTGATTTTACGAGAACTCTCCGATGATCCAGAGTTCATTACAGGTCCTTCTTACCATAAGTTTGAGGTGGTTTCGATGAAGGCTTGTCTTCCCGTGTTCCATGTGCACGTAATGTTCCCCTGTTCTCCATTCTGGGTGCATGTTAAGTTTTGAGGTATTTCGGGTGGATCTTTAAAAAAAAAAAAAATGTTACTTTTGTTTCGTAAATTGTAAAAAAAAAAAAAAAAAAAAAAAAAAAAACATTTAGAAGTAAATTGTCTTACTATAAAACAGGCTAGCATTTCTTGGTAGATCAAACTAAGACTGTGGCCAAATCTAAATGTTGACAACCTGCCAATCTCACTTTGCATAAATGTATTTAATATTATTTTCTTTACACGAGTTGAAGACATAAGAAACCACTATTAAATGCATGTATCTAAAGGGCGATCAACGGGTTGCCAGCGTTTTGATTTAGTCCCAGCCTAAGCACTGGCAAACCCAGCACTCCCGTCAAGTGCGCCGCTGCGCGAACTCTCCAGCCATCTAGAACTCTAGACGTACAATTCGTTTAATTTAAAGTGTTGTACTTACACCCAGCAATGAGATCAAGCCCACAAGGTTCTGAACAGCATCCACACTTGCAAGCAAACGTCAGATTCCCTGTCACGTCGTCTACCTTCACAAATAAAGTAGTGGTATTTTGTTCGCTCGCCAGAATTTCTTTTCTGTTCCGATGAATGGTCTTCCTGCACTTGCCCAAAAGGCTTCGGTCGAAGACGCAGTACACCCCGAAACTTGATCCCAGCTGAATAACGGTACCAACTTCTGAAAAAGCTTCACATGTTTTGCCCGCTAAAAAAAAGAAAACACGCAGTATTTTATGAGTAAAATCTCACGAGCAAAAAAAAAAATTAGCCTCCCTCTACGATCGTACCTGTTCTATCAAAAATAAATATGTACACTGCGGAGTTTTTTTTTTTTTTTTTTAACCATTTTGTAATTTACCGAATTACGAACTAAAACACGCGACTTTTTATTGCGTTATATCAATCAATTAATTAACGTGACGGTCACGACCTACCAGCTCCAGGTCCAGTTCCAAATAATAAAATGAAAAATGACAGAACCGACCAACCGGTTAATTGGTAAAGCATCGGGGCCACCTGATCGAGCTCCACGATTTATATTCCTAATGAATTTCTATATTTAGAATATTTCTTAACTTTAGATGAATCTCCGGCGATCAGACATCCTGTTATACGGGCTGTCCACGGGCTGACTTAATCTCAGTTTTTTTCTCTTTTACACATTGTTAGACGAACCAAAACGCATAATCCTGCATTGTTCATTGCGCATTGTTAGATTCCGTCACCATTGTGATATCGCCAGACCTCCAGTGTCTCTTCATGTTACTCAAGGTCTGATAGAATTCTGTCGTCTGAGAGACATATAGGAACAGACACGGCGGGGTTTCCCCACGCAAGTGTCCATATTTGGTTTAATGTGTACATTGTACACTCATATAATTATAACCGAACTCATTCAGTAATTTATGCTTTAAAGGGAAAGTTTTTGTTTTTCTCTAACGTTACATATTAAGAAAACGAAACATTTACAATAACTATTTTTTTTTTCTATTAAAGAAAAACATTCCTAAACTACTTCGTGCGTTTGATGCGCATACAAATGTGCATCAAATTATCATAGTATATTTTTTTTAAATAAGATTGAATGAAAAAAAACCCTTTACATCTTTACTATAACTGTATATCTAAATTCAGGGCTCCGGAATAACGTGCTTTTCCGAGGTGATTTCTCAGGATCTGAAATGGCCGCTGCGTGAAAACCACATGGTGATTGAAATGAAGATTTAAAACTGGGGAGCGGTGGTCAATCGCCTACTGATTTACTTTTGATCCTCCTCACACTTTAAAGCGTTATATCATGGTTAGGCATGTATTTTCTGTGTGTGTAGAAGGTAAAAAATGTGTATACCTAGAGGCAACGTTGTGCAGTGAAAGTTTTCTTGCTAATGTTCTTTCTATGCGCTTTGAAGAAAACCTTGCTTTATAGACCATTACCTGGCTGATTAGATTTGGTCTAGATTTTAATCTAGATTTGGACTTAGATATAGCACAGTCTCAATTATAATATATTTGATACTAATTGGCTGTATCCTCATATTGTGTAAATAGCTAAATTACATGAGTTTATTGTTTGATTTACTGATAAACCAGATTAAGCCAACAGATCCCTCTTCTGGCCAGGTTTTGAGGGTTTTTCTCCACTCCTTTTTGGAGGCTGCTACACAGAATGGGAGAGCGGCGGAGTGGGTGGAGGCTGTGAGTCCCTAGGCATGACTGGGAATGGGAGAGAGGCGGAGTGGGTGGAGGCTGTGAGTCCCTAGGCATGACTGGGAATGGGAGAGCGGCGGAGTGGGTGGAGGCTGTGAGTCCCTAGGCATGACTGGGAATGGGAGAGCGGCGGAGTGGGTGGAGGCTGTGAGTCCCTAGGCATGACTGGGAATGGGAGAGAGGCGGAGTGGGT
>JAOYSI010004792.1:0-14027 GCA_025775065.1 Hiodon alosoides
GTTGTTGCCTGGCCAACGTGTCCCTCCCAGGGGTTGGTGTGTCTGTGCCGGAGTTCCGACCCTTCTTCTACATCAACGTGACCGACATCGCTGCCCTTGGAAGGGAGCTGTCCTACGTGGCATGTAAGTTCTGTGAGACGGCTCGGCGCGCGCAACCTGCTCCAGCTCCACCGAGGCAGATTCTCACCGCCTGCGTGGGGTCCGTCTCTCCCTGCAGGCACCACGGAGAAGATCTTCGAGGAGAAGAAGGAGCTGTACGACGTGTACGTGGATAATCAGAACGTGAAGACCCACCGAGAGAACCTGCAGCCTATGCTTCGCCTCAACGCCGCCGACCGGGAGAAGTACAGAAAGCTCAGCGAGCAGAGGTAGTGTTTGGTTACTGCTGCCCTGTCATCTCCTCGTCGGATCTCGCTGTTCTTCTCGGTTAGACTCATGATCATCTGTTCTCTTCAGACAAACGCTGCTCTACTCCCAAGAGGTTGATGGAAACTGCACCTCCAGTGAGGAGGACCTCTTCATTCTGTGAGTACGAGTCATCCTGGGAACGTCCATGCGTGGACTCCAGGCTCCAGGACCATATTTGAGTGTATTATAATAACCCCAGCTACCAGGTTTATGATGTTGATCCCGGCTCCAACCCTTACAAGGTTCTTCATGGAGCAGAACAACCGGATCTTTCAGACGCTGTCCGAGGTGGCAGGCAGTGCGGACCCCACCTTGACGGCTGAGCACGTGCGGGCCATGGGGCTGGACCCCCAGGGTGATCGCAGCTTCCTGGTGGACCTTCTGGAGCTCTATGGGATCGATGCCATGCTGGTCATCGACAACCCCTGCTGTCCTTGAGGCCTTACCTCGCTGTCCCTTTCTGCTGATGGGCTATGACGCCGCCACAGCTTTCTGTCAGGGGAAACTTCCAGTAGCGTTTGCCCCAGAAATGGGGGACTGCCCCTCAACTGCCATCTTCCTCAAGCATTGAAGGGCCTTGAGAGACCACCCCCTACAAATGTGCATTGTACACCAATTATGTGAAATGTCAAACTTGTTTAATCTCTTTTGTGCTGTCCGGCACTCACTGTAATCTTCTAAAATAGCAAACCTCAGTTTATTTCTGATTCCTGCTCCTCCAACTGCCTGTCTGTCTGCCCTCTTTACCCCTGTGGCAGATGATTTTCCGATACAGAAGTAGAACGCCTAGCTTCCCGTTCATGTTAAAGACTTAAGGTGGGAAAGCAAGCAAACGAAAGGGATAGCAGATATTTTAGGTGAATGTGCCTCTTCCATATGGTCTTGTCGTCAGGGACCAGTGCCGACTCTGACGGCTGTGTTTAGTTTAGACAACGGTGAAGGACTTGGCCTTGTGTCGTGGGATGGCAGTGCGGTCACAAACCAAGTGCACAGATTTTAGTCTGTTCCTCAAATGTTCCTCCAACAAATGGGTTGTTGCGTATTTGTTTTATTTTTAAGAGACATGTCCGCTGCTTCGTTGAGTAGCCTTTTTCTAACACACCTTGTCAAACCTGTACGCTACCAGCAATTGCAAGTCCATCAATGCAAATTACTTTTTTAAAAACGGTTGAATTTGGCCCTTCTCAGGCAAGCTTCCACCATCTCACTCCAGAAGGAATGTAGCAGTACCTGAATGTGGCTAAAAGGAACATTGCATCCAGGAACCAGGACATCCAATCAATGGAAAGAGTCAGATATCTGGAAAACATTCATAATGTTGAAATGGCGAAACGCAGTCATTGTCAGTGGCATCTACAGTGCTGTGTATGAAATCTATATGAAGTCTAATAACTTGAACAGGGGCATGGTCTACAGTCAATAAACGGAGGGAACATGCTTTGACTTCTGTTTCATGTTAGCAAGGAGAAACGGAAACTTAGGTTGCGGCAAGTTAAACCACCATAAGGTGGGCAGTTGGAAAAGGCACTCACCTGAGTGCAGACTGAGCCCTATGAGCTGGAGTTTGCAGGTTCAAATCCAGCTTGTGTCATTTGCTGAATTTTCCTCTCCTCAAATCAGTGCTGAATCTCTCATGTGGACTGTATAGCTTTCAGTGCGGAAATGTGTGTGTGTGTGTTAAATTTTAACCACTTTGCAGACTATGTGAGGCTGTAAAAACCTTTCCTCTTTTTGAGGATTGAATATATGTATGTATGTATGTATGTATGTATGTATGTATGTATGTATGTATGTATGTATGTGTATAAAAGAGGGGAAACATTTTTTATTTTATACTGATGTTTAATGAAGGACGGGATTAATGAAAATGTGAATGGTCGACCGGGAATGACTGTAAAATACCTTTTCATTTTCCAATCTGTTGGAGTGAAAGGGAAGGAGGTATTTAACGGTCAAAGGTGACATTGCAAAAGTGACATGTTTGTTGCATACGGTTGTCGTGTAAAATTGATGTTATTTATCTGCCTTTGGTGATGACACGGTTGTGATTTCACTCAATGAATGCTTTGGCACATACAATAAATGTGTTGGGTCTTATTTGAGTTTGTCTTGGAGCTGGTATGCATGCATGTAATTTCCATTCCAAGTGGCCACGGGCTTAGCCAGCACATGCATTTTGACAAGATCAGCTGCCAAAGGGTATGGAAAGACCTGCTTTGTTCTGAATTTTGTCCTCCCAAGTACTTTTTTAGAGACTTGGTTTAATTAAAAGGAAAGGGTGCTGTAGCTAGGGTGTGCTGGAATAATCATATTTGAGGGTGTATTAAAAGGGGTGTAAACGTGCACTTGTATTCTAATTTATAAACCGCGGTTCTCGCTGCTCGCCTCTCTGACAAAGGCTCCTTTGTGTCCGCTGAGTCTGATTGGGCGATGTCAGGCGCAGGGACGAGAGAGGGGGATTAGCCTCCCTTGGCGCTCAGGGGGCCCATCTGTTTCTCCCACTGTTTTGAATGGAACTGGAGTGTGTAATGGCAGACCAGGAGATGAGCTCCTGAGATGGATGGATTGAGGCTTAAGGCATTCAGATGGTGCCGGGGGTCTGGGCAAGGCGCCCGCTCTCATCATCTCACCACGGCCACATAATCAAGAGAAGGTCACGTTGGTGGCATAAAGACGCTGATCAGGATCGGCCTACCAGGTGAAAAAGTGTCAGTCAAACAGCTGTTTTTACTTCCTAAACTGCAGAACTGATCTGGAGGATCCAGCACTGACTCCCCAGTTACTGTTCAGTGGCTTGGTAACAAGAGCCAGTTTCTTCATCTGACGTGTAATGTTCAGTCAGCCCTCAGTCAATGTTAACATTCTAATGGCCCTTTCCTGGCCCTGACTGGTATCTGGGACCTGGTGTGATGTGGCGTGTTGCATCAGGTGTGTTTACTAGTGAGTCACTGTGTGCTTTAGCCAACACCTCTATACGGCAGCAACAATAACCTTAGAGTTAACCTTGAAAGAGAGCAAAGAAACTGTTGCTAAACCAACTTAACACAGCGAGACATAGGAAGGCTGAAATGCTATGTCACACTTCTGCGGATCTGTATCAGGTGACCCAGTGTGCACTTGGCCTGAGCCAATCAGCAGTCCTCTAGGAAAGTGTCTGCTGAACAGTAATGAATGGTTAAAGAGCTAATTTTAGATAAAACGAATCTCCTTTGGTATTACTATTATTTAAGGCCCAACCTTAAATAAATACACCAGCATAGGGGCATTTTTTAGTGGAATTTAATCGTTTTGAAACTATACAAGGTGTGCCACTTAGGCACCAATAAAGGCACCACTTAAGCTGAACTGTACTTTTCTTGTACTGAAAACTGCAAACTTTTCCAGATCTGCCCGTGAAGAAAATGTGTGTTTTTACCACCTTTGGCATTTCATTAATCCGCAGGCGCTGTCCTCCCCTTCAGGATGGACAGTGTAACTACAGTTATGTATGCATTCTGGGAACTGGAGAGGGCGGGCACAAAGTATTACATCAAAGCATATTACAACAGGTTATCTGTTATCCACAGCAGTGTAGTTACTGCCTGAGAACTACAAAAGGCATGCGTTTGCAACCGATCCTATATTTGAAATAGCGTATATCACATACTGCAAGAGCCCCATCTCCTCCTGCAAGAATCCTCATATCAGCTTCTTGGTTAACCCACACGGTATGGAGTAGAGGTGGGCTGTTATTTCAAAGACACAATGAATCGCTTCCATGCCAGCCTATTTAAAAGGGTGACCATCATTCTCAAACTGAAGAGTGATAATTAAATTAATATCCCAATTATTTATGGCAATGATGGTGAACCTGAGGTGGGACAGAAATGTTCTCAAACAAGAAACCAGTAACTGGTTATGTAACCTTCATGTACTCTAGACACTCTGACATGACACAATATACCATCCGATATATCTAAAATTATGCCCCAGGTAGGTCTTTCTTCTCACTAAAATGTAACTATATTATCAAAGAGAAAATATAAATAGCTCACTCATTGTCTTTATATGTGAAAATACGAAATATAGGGTATCACTGAGATCGAACAAATAGATACTCATTGATACAATTCAGCTTTTACGCGTTGAAGGTAAAATTACTGTTTTATGTGACCTTAAATTTGTTGGTGTACCTTCAAATTTAAAAATGTATTTTGTCCCTAATTTGTAAATGGCAATTGTGTTGAAGCACGTTGGCTCGTCTACGAACCGACATGCCCGAATGAGGATAAGACTAGGCACTTATGCACTCACGAGGTTCTTCGCCGAGGTACGCCCCTCTAGACTGCACCACCAGCCTGCAGCTGCCCGGGAAGCCGACAGATGACGCTAGTTTCCATCCACCCCAGCCTGGGCGGCGCTCTGACAATTGTGCCCCCTAATTTTTGTGTCCGTGTCAAGTGTCCGTCAAGCAAAATAGCGAAACCCAAATTAAAATCGCATAACCATTAACTAAAAAAATGATTGAAAAGGAGTACCAATAATCGGACCCAAAAAATAAGACTACATTTACCAAGACCAAAGTAGCGACCCGTCTTTTCCGTCAATAAACAGAGGACCTCGCCGGAAAAGAGAATACACATTTTTAACTTACGAAGTATTTATTATTACGTTTGATCTGATTGTTTGATACCAAAATATAGTAAACGCGTCCGAGGACTCGTTGTTTTCCTAAAGTTGCGTTGTTCTTTTTGTAATCGCAAGATAATCTTTTTTTATACTGGCATCATGTTAGACAGTCCTGTATGACAGTATTCTGGATTTCACTTCAAGATGGCGGCGCAGATGGCGGTAAACTCAGGTGGTTTTTAAAAATACTTTTTGTATATAATATACATTATGTTTACAGCTTTCATGTTAGCAATATTTTTATATTTTAGTCTAAATTATTTTTATTACAAGTGTTAGTATTTGCTAGGTGAGGAATATCAGGCAAGTTAAGACCGTACTTGGTACCTGCTAACGACATGCCTACTTCGTAATTAGTGATTAACCACCAATTTTAGTGTAGTTTGCCTGTTTAAGCAGAAAAGTTTAAAGGGTAGACTAAAATCTTTGGCTTTTATTTATGCAGTTGTTGGGGCTTATGAAAATTACCAATTTGTAGCAATTGTATCATTGCAACCAAGCGCGTGAGATATGGTTGGGAGAGTGGGAAGTTAGAATAGTTCTCATTATATTTTAAAAAATGTAAAGCCCTGGGTACAGGGTGTCTCCGCAGTATGAAATCATCTTTACCTTTTAATAATAATAATAATAATAATATATTTAGTTTGGGTCATTCAGTTTAAAATCGGCAGTTGACCTCATGTCGATATTTCATATGTCCGTAATTGTTATTTACGTGTTACCGTTATTGATTACTTAATTATTTGCGTTATTATTAAGTTTGTGTGGAGTGGTGAACTACAGCGCGACTCGAATCGAAGTGTCAGGTGTTATCGACATAACCCATATCACGAAAGGGTGGTGCCGTAGTCAGTATGGAACGTACCGCTACGTAATTATCATTATTGTTATTTACGGCGAATACTGCCAGTTTTGTTTACAGTTCTTGGGTCAATGTGTTTTTGTCATATGGACCAGGGATTCGTGGTCCTCGCGACTAGTCTGTCAATGCTTTTTGCTTAGAAGTACTAGATTTTTTGTAAGCTTTTCATATTTTATGGCTTCAAGCCTTGTTTCCTATAAATCATTCAAATGACGTGTCCCCGCTGGCAACATTTTACTTGGCAATACGGGGTGAAGCAATTCATGGCGCTTTACAACCCTTCACAAAGCGAACCCAGTAACACACATCCAGGAATGGAAATGGTTGGTGTAATTTCGCAAAACCTCATCAGAAAGCTATTTCCTTTTACTTTCTCTCTCTTAATAGAGCAAAAGTTACGCTGCACTGATCAGCCTCATACATAGCGAAAAAATGTCTGCAGTTACTTGAATTTGAAAGCTTGTGCTAATGCATCTTTGCTTGATGTACAAATCTCTGCCAATCCCAGTCACCTTCAAGACACGCCTCTATTTTACACTCCGCAGCATGAGAGTTTCAGAGCTGACTGGAGGAGAGGCACGTCCTCCTCAGTGGTCCTGTTGGCTTCTGGGAAGCCGATGGGAGATGCTGGTTACCGAAGCCATGCTGATTTCTCCTGGTCATTGCATGATGCTAATCCTGTTCGACCATGTAAATTCTAGCTCGCAGTGTTCAGTTTGCAGTTGGGCAAGTGCCTTTACTATTGGAGCCAATCTAAAAGCAGTTTGTTTAGCTTTAGTTTCATCAGTAGTTTTAGTTCATTACCTAACTCGGTGCTGGTCTTTCCATTTATTTGAGGGGAGAAATGCCTAATTCCAGGGTGAACATGCCAGAGAAGGCACTAGAAAACAGAGACTCCCAGACCGCCTTCAGTAGGTAGTGCGCTGACCCGACTGTGGTTCCCTCCCCAGGAGCCAGTCTGTGGGGGCCGCTGAAGGAGCTGTGGGAGACGGTGGAGGGGGCGGTGTGGAGGAGGCAGCCCGGAAGTGTCCACCTCCTGGATCTGCAGCTGAAGAAACACAAGCCACACTTCCTCTCGCTCTTTAAAAACCCGGTGAGCCACATGGGATACTGGGGTGGAGCCCACGGTGGTTCTGGCTTCCTTCACCTCACCTCAGTGCCAGTGGTGTTTCGTGGTGCTCTTCTGATCTTGAGTAGACCTGTCAAAGAAGGAGATAAAGTATGTCTGTATAAAAGCATGTTAGTCATGAAGGCTGACATTGTACCATGGGACAATAGCATTAACTTTACAGTAAGTCGTGCAGAAATAAATGTCAACAGAGATTTTTTAACATTTTACAGTAAGTGAGGCCTTGATAAAATGTGAATAAATGTGTGTCGGGAGAGATTTTTAAAGGTGCTCCTGTTGTCTCCTCGTATCGCCTTCCAGCCGAAGAGCCTCGAGCAGAGAGAGAAGGTGCGGAAGGCGAGCACGGAAGGGATTTCCATTCAGGGCCAACAGGGGGCGCGACTGCTTCCCGAGCAGCTCCTGTCAGAGGCCTTCATACTGAGTGACCTCTTCGACATCGGAGAGCTGGCAGCCCTGGAACTGCTGCTGGCAGGTAACTCTGCTTAAGCCAAACCCAGTTAGCCTTTGTGGTTTATATAGATTTGCATGCTGAGCACAGATGCTTTTGTTTTTTCAGATTTGTTTCTTTTGTGGTTATAATGGGATGTTGTGGGACAGTTCAGGCAAAGCAAAAGTGATCTTGTCTCTACTCCGTGACAGGAGAGCACCAGCAGCCTTATTTCCCTGGCCTGACGCGGGGGCTGGTGGCCATCCTCTTGTACTGGGATGGCAAGCGATGTGTGGCCAACTCTCTGCGTTCGCTCATCCAGTCTCGCCAAGGCAAGACCTTCACCCTCGAACTCAGGTCAGACGCCAACTCGAGTACTGTTTTTTTTTGTTAGTTTTTTTTCCTTCCAGTTCTCTGTGGTTGGTAATTATCCTTAGTGGTGTTCATGGTTCCTGACTGTTGGTAGCTGACAGGCATTGCTCTCTGTGTGGCGTCTGTCTCTCAGCGCTGAGCTGGTGGCCCTCACCACGCGCTTCACGGATGAGCTGATGAGCCAGGGCCTGACGCGCCGTATCCTGGCGCTGGTCAGTGAGATCAGTGTGACCAGGGAGTTTGAGCGCTTGCAGAAGGAGCGTGGGCTGGGCAACGAGAAGCACAGGAAGGAGGTGAGTGGGACTGCCTGAGTGGAGGCCATTATGGTGATGATTATCCACTAGACGCCTTCCCGTAGTAACCCAGAACCTTCCTCTAGGTTGGCGACCTCATCAAGGAGTGCCGCCAGTCATTGGCTGAGTGCTTGTTTGCCTGGACCTGCCAGTCCTCCCTCAGCAAGGATGACACCTTGGCCCTGATTGGTCACTTGGAGGCGGTGACGACAGAGGCTGATGGCTCATTGGACAGTGTAAACCTGGCTTTGGTCATGGCCCTGCTTTATTGCCTGGACGTGACCTTCCTGGAGCAAGGGACAGAGGACAGAGACGGTAAGAAGAACGCTGACACTGTTTTATAAAAAAAAAATTGAGCACTCTTTATATAGCCTTTCTCAAAGGGCACATGCAATTGCAGGATTGTGTTTATTAAAGTAATTATCACTATCTGCATTTTTAAGTGTTACTTGTTGTCCTTCCTGGTGCCGATAACACATGGGTTTTTCCTGTCATTCGTACTCATTAATGTGCCGTTGCCTGTGATTCAGACCTGCTCCAGGCGTTGCCCCTGCTGACAGAGAAGCAGTACGTGTCCGCTGTGCACAGTCGGCTGGTGGAAGGCCGGCCCTGGAAGCTTCCCGGACTGCAGGCAGTGGTGCGGCTGGCGTGGGCCCTGGCCCTGCGGGCCCTTTCCCAGCTCCCCCAGGGAGCAGGTACTCCCTCCTAGCCACGTGCACTCACACACTTCCATTGAAGCGTTGTTTAGCAACCTGTCTCTCTTCTGAGATCTCTCAGAGGGAGCACTGTCCTCCTAATGGGATGCATTTCTGCTGGCTGTGCTGAGCTCTGAAACTCTGTGCCCCCTTCCCCCTCTCCCAAGCTCTGGTGGAATTCACAGAAGGTGACGAGTCCCTGGCGGATCAGGCCCTGTTGGACGGCGTGTTCCTGTTCCTGACCGAGGGGCTGCTGGCCAGCGAGGCCTTTGCCCAGGAGGAGTTCTACACCCGGCGCCTCCACTCCCTAATCACCGACTTCCTGGCTCTGATGCCCATGAAGGTATGGGCGGCTGGTGTGGGGCACAGCAGCTGTTTAGCGCCTGTCTGGGGCGCAGCAGCTGTGGAGCGCGTGTCTGGGGCGCAAGCAGCTGCGGAGCGCGGTGTCTGGGGCCCAAGCAGCTGCGGAGCGCGGTGTCTGGGGCCCAAGCAGCTGCGGAGCGCGCTGTCTGGGGCCCAAGCAGCTGCGGAGCGCGTGTCCTGCTTCTGGCTGTCTTCAGTAAGTGCCCTGGTTGCTACGTTGCAGGTAAAGCAGCTGAGGAACCGTGCAGATGAGGATGCCAGGCTGGTCCACATGGCCCTGCAGATGGGCAGCGAACCCCCCACCCTGCGCAGAGACCTGGACCACCTCATGATCCTGGTCAGCGCAAAACCTGTATTAGCCCTGCATTCTTATTGGTCTTTATTTACAGTTTGTAGCATTGACGTGCTCCAACTCCTGTGTTGTTTTTTTCGGTGCCCAGATTGGCGAATTCTACAGCAAAGACCATTTTAACCTGGAGCTGGCCCTGGATTACTGGTGCCCCTCCGAGTCCCTCCACCACACCTCCCTCACAGGATCCTACCTGGGCGTGTCCCTGCAGAGGCCTCCACACAAGCAGGTTAGACCACCGCCCCCCTCTCTCCCAGAGGCTGCTGTATCCGGGCCTCCCGCGCACTCAACCGGTTTCTCCTGCGCGTCTTTCGCCGCCCTGCAGGTGGTGCTGTCCAAGTTTGTGCGGCAGATGGGCGACCTGCTCCCGCCCACCCTCTACATCCCGTACCTGCGGATGCTGAGGGGTCTGGCCAACGGGCCGCAGTGCGCACACTACTGCTTCACCCTTCTCAAGACCAACGGGGCCCCGCACGGTACCTACCGCACGCTCTTACTGTGCTCGTTAATCTTCAGCGTCTGCCGTTTGCGTTATTAATACTGCACACTCTCCGCACTGGTCTTTGGTCTGTGGCCTTGTACGTTTGCGTCGTTAAGCCTTACTGCTGCTGATGAAAGACTAAACTATTTTTGGCTATCATTTTCATCTTTCCACCATCGTCTATGATCATTTTACAAATTCTTTTGAAACCCTTTAGTAATAAATTGATTTGTCGATTTTAATTATAATATGATTAAATAACTTTAATTGATTGGGTTGTGATGGCCTCGGTCTTCTCCGTGATCGTATTGGTCCATCACACTTGTTAGTCGTGATCAGATTTAATCGTAATCGGAAATCCGGAAGTGCAATTTAAATTCCCAAAAACGTAAAGGCCTCAGGTGCGTTATCGGTCACAGACCATCAGGTTTGCATTCACTCAGTCACACCTTTACTAATTCACACAAACAGACGACGTACGTGGGTATTTAGGTCAAAACAATTATCAGGACAAAGTAATTATGTATGCCCAGTGCAGCTACAGTGTGCTGACTTTATTCCAGACACATGTTGTATCTGTGGTAGCTGTAATTCACTAGCAAACAGCCCTTGTGCTAGCCATGTGGCAATGGTGTGGTACTCCTGCGCTGCAGACTCCTTGTCGCTCCTTAGCCCTGCGTATGATTAGCTTTCCCCATTATTTCACTCGCTCCTATTAACTGAATTAGTCAGCCCACCCCTTGTAACTGAAATGGACCAACTGCTCGTCACTTCCCAGGAGAGAACCTCCAGGGGGCGGTGACGGGCAGCCCCGTGTCCTGGGAGCATTTCTTCCACTCGCTCATGCTGTACCACGAAAACCTGCGGCGGGACCTGCCCAGCGCCGACTCCTCCCACTACCGCCACCCGCCCCTCCGGGGGATCACGCAGCGGGAGCTGGACGGCCTGACTGCCTTCCTGCAGCTGCTCACCACCATCATCGCCAGGGTAGGGCCCCGGGCTCGGCCTGCCGCCCGCTGGGAACGCTTCTGCCCTCCGTGGGTCTCGGCGGGGTGGCGGTGTTCTGATACGGCCGCCTTTTGTCAGCAGTGCTGCGTGAGGATACCTGTTCACGCAGCTAGTGCACGGATGCATGCAAGGCCTTATGCAGGCGGGGCGCTGGAAATCGCTATGTTAACGTGAAGACGTGGAAGATGCGTTTACTTTGTAAACGGGCCGTTAAGAAGTTAATGTTAAGCCCTGATTATGCTTCGGTACGCTGCCTCGGCAATGGAGCGTGATGTTACATACCCTTTGTTGTGGGTGTGTTCCAGAGTGAGAACGCTCGCCTGGCTCTGTGCGAGCACCCCCAGTGGACCCCCGTGGTGGTGATGCTGGGCCTGATGCAGTGCAGTGTGCAGCCTGTCCTGAAGGGGGAGCTCCTGCGCTGCCTGGCCGCGTTTGGCAAGTCGCCGGAAATTGCTGCCTCCCTGTGGCAGTCGCTGGAATACACCCAGGTAGGCGGGGAAACGCTCGGGTTCTGCCAAAAAGAGTCCTAAAGGCTTCGGCGGTTGCCTCTGTGAAGACGTGTTTTTTCCGCCAGGAGAAGCTGATGGTGGTTGTTTTTCTCCAGATTCTGCAGACTGTGCGGGCCCCTGGACAGAAGCAGGCTGCGGGGATTGAGGTGAGCGCTCGCAGTGGCCATCCTGAGTGGCGGTCGTTGTGCGCGGGCTTACCTCTGAACTCTGGCCGCCGCCCCTGTAGGTGGAGCTGAATGAGATCGAGTCCAGCAGTGAGGTGTACCCCCTGACCCGGGCCTTCTGCCACTTGATCAGCACGCTGGTGGAGAGCGCGCTGCCCGTTAACCTGGGGGCGGGGCTGCGTCCGCCCGGGTTCCAGCCCTATCTGACCTTCCTGCGAGATGCTGTCTTCCTGCCCTTCCCAACTCGGGCCTATCGCCGTGCTGCTGAGAAGGTACTGTTGTGTGCTGAACCTGCTACACCAGGCCTGGCGAAATACCAGGAAATGTGTGGGAAAGGTCCCCTCCTGTGAGGGTGTAATGTACAGCATGTCCTCAAAAAGAACATGGATGAGTTATAGTCCGGTTTTTGCTGTATCTTCATTAGTGGCGTTTGTGCTGGGTCTCCTTGCTATGAGGAGGGAATACGTATGGTTCCTCTGTAACATCCCCCGTACGTTTTCCCACTCCTGTCCCTCCTGCAGTGGGAGGTGGCGGAAGCGGTGCTGGAGGTGTTCCACAAGCTCCTGCGGGACTACGAGCCCCAGCCCGGGGACTTCCTGGAGGAGATGGTGGAGCTGCAGGGGGAGCTTGTGCCCAGTCACAAGCCCCCCGGCTACAGCCTGATGTTCCACCTGCTCAACGACTCGCCCATGCTCAGCCTCTGCCTCAGCCTGCTGGAGGAGGGCGTGCGGCTGCTGGATACCTACGCCCCCTTCCCCGGTTAGTGACGCCTCCGCCGTGTGGGGAGCTTCTGTCCGGCTGTTGGTCTGTGGGGGGGGTCCCCGTTCCGTTTTTTTTTTGTGATCCGTTTTCCCTACCTTCCCCAGGTAAAAAGCAGCTGGAGGGCACGGTGCTCCACTGCCTGTGCCTGCTGGACCTGGCCCTGCAGAAGGAGGTGGTGTTCATGGACCTGCTTAGGGAGAGCCAGGCCTCTCTGCTGGTGTCTCCGCTGGAGCAGCTGCTGCAGGGCATCAGTGCGCAGAGCCGCCGCGCTGACCACATCGTCAACATCGCCAGGTCGGGCCGCTGACTCGCCCTTTTCTCAATGCGGATATTGTTTACATAGCTCTGAAGGATTACCTCAAAGGCTAGTCTTTAAAGCCCTTTAGAAGCTGCATTGTCCACACAGGACTTCCATGTAAACGTATGCTTTTTCCATGCTTTATGCTTTCGGTAGGGCTGTAATCGGTTTTATGGGTTTGGTGCCAGGCCGCTATCCTTGTGCGTTATGGGTTTATGAGTTTCATGCTAGGCTGTAATCCTGGTGCATTATGGGTGAATTGAGTTTCATGCCAGGTTTTGATCCCTGTGCATTATGGGTTTATGAGTTTCATACCAGGCCGTGATCCCTGTCTTCACCTGGCCCTGTCTCTCACTTGCAGGTACCTGTACCACAACGCCACCAATCCGGAGGCTGCCTTCCAGAGTGCCAAAATCCTCCGCCACATGGCCCGCTACCCCAACATCCAGGCTCGGCTCGTGGGGGACTTCACTCATGACCAGGTGTGGGGTTTTCCCTACTTCACACGTCATGTCACAGGCTTGCGGACTTTATTCTCATGATTGTGGATTGTGATGGCAGACCAGTTAAGAATCTGTGATTTGTTGATCTAGAGAAACTCGAACCTGAATTTGACACATTCATGTCTTTAGTTTGAGTCTTTTTGTTGCATGGTTGTTTTTCTGTGCTCTTCAGGTGGTGAGTGAGAAGCTGATGGCAGGATTTGTGGAGTGTTTGGACAACGAGGAGGCTGAGGAGGGGGTAGATAAGGGGGATGGTGAGCGAATGGCCTTTTCTATTTGGCTTGCTATTAAAGCTTTTTATTACACTTTCTGGTAGAATAGCATATGGCTGGCTATTATTGCTGTTAGTATAGTATATGGCACTAGTCATCCGCGTGATCCACAAAGACACTGAGAGCTGATGTCATTGGTTCAGATTCAGATCCAGAGAAGCGCGTGGCACGGATCCGGCACAAGACTCAGATCCACATTCTAAACCTGCTGATCACATCGCTGGAGCTGAAGACTCCTAACTTGGCCCTCTACCTGCTTGGCTACGAGGTCAAAAAGCCTGTGTCCACCACTAACCTGCAGGACCCAGGTATGCATGACGTTATGCTACAATGTTACTGTAAAGACTCGGGTACACGCCTTACTACTGCTACACTGTTTCTGTGAAGACTCGGGTACACGCCTTACTACTGCTACACTGTTTCTGTGAAGACTCGGGTACACGCCTTACTACTGCTACACTGTT
>JAOYSI010004793.1:0-14026 GCA_025775065.1 Hiodon alosoides
TGGAGCTGAGACAGGGACCCAACAGCCCCCACATCCACACAGGGTTTCCAGGAGTGTCGGGCAAATACATCTATTGCCCGGCCAAAGTCTTCTCCCTCTACTCTGGCCAAGGCATAGCAGAGGAAATGACCTGGAAGAAATTTCAGACTTCAGTTTTTTATGAAGCTGAAAAGAAGAGATGGACTGTAGAAAAGGGTTCTTAAAATTTGATGTTGGAGCAATGTTAAAGATGGACAGAAAATGTATCTATTTTATTTTAAAATTCCATGTTCCATCCTACATTTGTTTTCAATGTGTGTTTGTTAATAAACATGTTAATAAAACATTGTCTGTTTTCACTCAAGGTAATGTACCTTTTTTAGTAAAAATTGTCATTTTTATTGTATTTTTAGTTTATATATAATCGTATATTAGTAACATATAAGTCATAATTTAAAAAACTGCCAAATTTCTATTGGGTTGCAGTCCGTTATAACTATTCGCGACTGGCAGGCAAGAATTCTACAACTGAACCACCAGTGCTTGTTTGGGAGATACATTCAAACGGTCGCTTTGCGAAGGTGCAGAAAGTTAGGAGGACTCTTACACATTAAAGTGACTCATCAGCAGTACAGGATGGGTTATAGAACTAGCCTCAATCCGTACTCAAGTTGTACTAAGTTTTGAAGAAAGGTTTTTGCAGTTATGAAATTCATGCCTAAACTGGACCCGTCCGGTCTTGGTAGTTGTGGCCGAGTGGCTAAGTTGGTAGACTAGAAATCCATTGGGGTTGGAATCCAGCCGACTTCCTCGGATGATGGTGTTAAAAGTCGAACTGAAGTCCACAAAAAGGATCCTTGCATATGTCCCTGGTCTGTCCAGGTGTTGCTGGATATGATGCAATCCCATGTTGACTACTTCATCCACAGATTTGTTTGCTCTATAAGAAACTTGATTGGGATCCATAAAGGGTCCAGTGCTCTTTGGTTTCTTTGGGACAGGGATGATAGTGGAGCATTTGAAGCAGCAGGGAACATCACACAGCTCCAGTGATCTGTTGAAGGTCTGTGTGAAGATGGGGGCCAGCTGGTCAGCACAGGATTTTAGACAAGTGGGTGAGACAACATCTGGGCCCTGTGCTCTCCTTCTCTTTTGTTTCCGGAAGACTCGGCACACATCCTCTTCACAGATCTTGAGTGCGGGTTGAGTAGCGGGGTTGTGATGGTGGTTGCAGAAGGCGTTTGTGTGAAGAGAAGAGAGTTTGTGGGTTGATCGCCCAGCCCTAAAGCAAGGTGTGGGTGTGTCGACCATGTCTGCCAAGCCTCTCGCTAGGGTTCCATGGTGTAATGGTTAGCACTCTGGACTTTGAATCCAGTGAGTTCAAATCTCGGTGGGACCTTTCAATTTTACTGGCTTCCACCTTTGCTTGCTTTTGAAACAAGCTTTTCAGGTGGTCGACATTTCTGTATTATAAATTCTTTATTCTAATATTTTGAGACACTGGATTTTTGATTTCCATGAGCTGAAAGCCGTAATCATCAAGATTAAAACAAAAAAAGGCTTGATATATTTCACTTAATGTGTAATGAATCTAGAATATATGAAAGTTTCCTTTTTTGTATTAATTTACGGAAAAAAAGGAACTTTTCCACGATATTCAAAATTTTTGAGATGCACCTGAATGGACATTGGCAGAAATCCAAGTCCACTGATTCATCAATGCTTGGATAGGACCTGTCTTGTGCATTCAGTCTCCATGCCATCATGAACGAGAACTGCGTGATCCTATTCTGGGTGATGGTCGCAGTCTCCTCCCAGTGGCTTGGGTTTGAATGCCAGCTCTAACTACTTTCATGGGCTTTTTTTTTTTTCATGGGCTCTCAGACCATCTTCTGCAGTTATATGTTGCTGAGGCTAAATTATACAGCCGTCACCAATAGGGCATGGGAAGACCCTGACTTGGTATTCGTGGCCGAGTGGTCAAGGCAATGGACTAGAGATCCATTGGGGTCTCCCCGCGCAAGTTTGAATCCTGCCGACTACGTCCTTGTGTTTTAGAGCTGCTGTCTGAATCGCTAGCACGCTGTCTCCTGATTTTTTTTTTTTTCTTTGCAGAATTTATAATCAAGGACTCACATCCAGGTGAACATCTCCTCTGGGATTCGTGGAAGACAACAAAATTCATCACTGATTATGCCATTGTGGGAAATTTACTAAACAAATGTATCTCAAGGGAGAAGTAAAACGAAAACATAACTATAAAACTAGATACGTTTTGTTTTGTGAGGCGATTTACCAGGGAGTGCATATCTGAGCATCATCCCCTTTAAAGTTATTTTTGTCATTTCCTTTCTGCTGCCTTGTGAGTTGTGGAGTTTGATTTTATATGTCTTTATACGTATATACGTCTGCCTTCCTGTGCTGACCTTCAGTCCGGTGGACTGCTTGAGCTCTGGGCCTCGGTGCTGTGATGACTTAAGAAAAGAGGGAGGTTAACCAGAGTAGCTGCTATAAAACCGCCAGGACGAGGCAGTGGAAAGTAGCCTTTTGTGCCTAAAAGAAACCTGACGAAGGCCTTTGCTAATTTACATCAGACCCTGCCAACACTTGTTTTTACCTCGTCCCTCAGGGTTGTCTGAGAAAGACCCCAGCCTCCTCATTGGGGAATGTAACCCTCGTCTCCCACGTAACAGGCAGGGATATTCACCACAATATTAACTAGGAATTGTTAGAGGGGAGATTCTCTCAGTCCACTGGCAGTTAAACCCTTTGACCCGTAAATTCGAAATTTCCCTCAATGCCCCCCCAAGCGTAAAGCTCATAGAAGGCTTTATATTCTTGAATTTCGTTTGGGACGTAACAACATAAAAGAAAGTGATCTTATTTGTAATTTAAAACTGCCTTTTTTTTGCAAATAAAGAACAAATCAGACCTTCCGATTCTCAACTATGTTGTAATAAACACATCATCAGGTCATACTACTTATGTGATGCTAGTATTGATGTCGAAAAGTTAGCTCAGAAAGGTAATCGAAAGTCAAACATGTACTGAACGCAACATTAGCAGAAGAGCAGTGGCTTGTCAGGATTAGCATCGTTCTATAGATGTTCTATTTTTGTATTTTGGTCACTGGTTTTTTGCACCATAGTGCAATAATGTATGAAAAGTAATCGCAAACTGCTGTTTAAAAATGTATGGTTAAATCATCTTAAATAACGAAATGAGATCGGCTGGTACCAGGTTAGTTCATTTGGGGCATCGAACCCTGGTCTCACCTGGTTACCTGTAGGGTGCATGCTTTCTCCAGAGTGTGGCTTCTCTCTTTCAAGGCATTAAGCGGCCTTCAGACTTCATATTTAAAAGACCCTAGTCGTTTACAATCCCCTGAGATTATTTCACTCAAAAGAAGCTAGCTATTTGACTGTCCCAAAAGGAGCAAAAGCCAATTCTGGTGGTAGAGCCTTCTCAGACAGAGCATACAGTGGAATACCAAATTTAGTTTATAAATAAGTCTCAATATTTATGAATGTGAAGCAGTTTAAATAAATGTCCATGCAGCTGCTTTTACCATTTACCTTTATTTCACCAAATCGGCATATATTGGATGCAGCTGTGACTCGGGGAAATCCGTAGTAATATCCTTTAGCTTTTTCTTCAATGGTTTCCTCCCCATGTATGTCTTACACATTTAATTGTACTGTTTCATCTCTGATATGTTATGATAACTATTGTCAAAGTAAGTGGCTGAAAAGTGCCCAGATAAAGTTTAAACTCAGGGTTGTGGTGTCAAAGTGTTCCTTGTGCCTGACTGAGAAGGTTGAGGTGGACCCCCGGCGGGGTAGGTGGGATGGAAGCTCATGGACTCTCCGGCCCCTTGGGATGCAGGCCAGGGTGGATCCATGGCTGGGTAGGTCGCCATAGGCCTACCGGACCTCCCTGGTTCCGAGCAGGGTCAGGCTTTTGACCTGGCACAGCTCATTGGTTGTATACTTATTTTGATGCTTAAACAGAGATTATGACGGGTAGATTTTTTTGTTAGTTAAGCATGTTTATTGATATGTTCTCTCTTTGCAGCATTAGTCTTATACCTGCTCTCAGTCATTGTCAATAGAGCAAGATAGCTCAGTTTTGTTTTGCACTTGAACCCTAAAACTACAGCAGTTTTGTACGTTGCTCTTGATAAGAGCGTCTGCTAAATGCCAAAAATGTAAATGTAAAATGTTTTGAAATGAATAGGGTCATTGTTCAAATTTTAATAAAGGCCCCAGGTACAGTGTACAGAAAGGGTTAAGGAAAAAAATTATTTTAAAAAAAAGCCTAGCTCTCTGAAGAGCCAAGTCGGAAAATCGCCAAGTTCCTCACTAGGATTAGAAGCTGTAAGGTCTGAAGCAACAGTCAACAAATGTCAACAACAATCCAGTTTCTCAACTGGTCCAAAATAGACATTAAAGTTTAAGAAGTGCATTATGTGGAACAAATGCTCACCAACACTCACATCTCACCTTACCTTCTACCTCCAATGAGGGAGCTGCTATTTGAAGCCATCATCTCAGGCTAACTGAAATCAAATTGTGTCACTTAAGTTTTTCCCAGGAGCTGCACTGCTCATTACTTCCACTTGGTGGAGTCATTTCCCTGAAATGTCTTATGCTTCCGTGACTCTTCCCCCGGTTTGCTCAACGTTTTAAACTGTTGCATATTATGTTAAACCCGTGCCTTGTTATGGTTATGTCCACCATTTTTCCATACTGGTGATCCTTTGTTGCAATAGTAATAATGCTCAATAAGAGAATAACTGCAGGTTCGTGAATTTTGTGCATGTGCTTGACCGGAAAGACAATAACATCATTCTATCATCTTTAGGATTATGACTGAAAATAATTGTAATTGTTGTTGATATCTGACTTGTGTTAAGGTATGATATAAACAAGTGTTACTTGCGAGCCAATTCCCTTTTCTGCTATGAGACACCTCATTGTGAAAACTGCATGGATCACAGAGTCAGAGAACTTAGTGTCTCTGATTAAGAAAACAATACTCTGAGTGATCACACTGAGTGAAACGATCACACTGAGTGAAGTATCAAAGATACTTTTGAGCCTATCGAAAAGATGGAAAAATTGAAGCGTATACAATTTTATAATTATTTTAATAAAAACAACCATTATAAAGTTTGTGACCAAATGGTTAAATGGTTTACTAATCTCTAATATTTTGAATCTGCATTCTATCGGTTAATATTCTTTGTTTGACCATTAATTACTTGAACAGCTTTGAATTTCAGATATTTTTTGGGGTGTGATATCGCTCCGTTTCTAAATATTACTGTAAATATTTAACCATCTGCACACTTACCAAGCTATACAAAATGTACAAACAGCCTTAAAATGCCTAACCCCCAACAAGTAATTTGAGCAAATTCACTCATATAAATGAATTGTATGATTTGGCATCAGGATTCCAATACATGTGAATAAGTCCTATAAGAAGCCCCCAATTCCTTTGTGCTTTGTCCGCAACAAAACGTTCACCCACTAAGTTAGGAAATTGGCATTTGTTACCCCCGGACAATTCATTGTTTTAATATTTATGTTAAGAGAAAAAATATCCATTGCTGTTTTGAGGAGCAAAGATGAAATTGACAAATTTATTTATATACGTAAAAAAAACTAAAATGATCAAAGATTTGCAACTACCCAGGAAATTATTGTAACTATTAAAAAAATAAAAAATAAAATAGAACGTCATCAGAATAACGTGATAGGTGATAGAGTATCTTGAATAATAACGGAGAAAATTGTTGTTTATTGGAGTATTGTTTTTGCTAGATGTTCTAAATAAGATTTGGCAAATACAAGTGGAGAGAGAGGACAGCCCTGATTGAGGCCTTGATATTGTCACATGGTATGGATGCACCAAAGCAAAAACGAACCCAAGTGCAGCTCACAGAAATTACTAAATCCTAAACAAATACAAAATCAGAACAGAACACAAAAACAGAACTCGCACTGACTGAGGAGAAGTGCAGGGTTTAAATGGAAAACAGAAAATCAAGTGGGGAGGTGCAGGGCCAATGGAAACAGAAGTCTGTGGAATGTTAATTGGATAATTGACAAGAGCTAGAAGTTGACAGAAAAGAAAAAGTGAGGGTTAACTATGACAGATATTTAATGAACTGTGTGGATGGGATGCCACCAGTATATACTTTAGTAATAGGAGTATTTCAATCATTTTTATATACTTTATTATCAGATATATTCCAATTTAAGCTCCAAGTTAAGACATTTCAATGCCTATGGATAAAATAACCAAAATCACAAATAGATTTGTTCTTGGCTACCAAGGCCGGCCCTACCATTAACTAGTAACCTAGGCAAGGTTTCTTTACAGTTTCAAAGACTGAGACCTTTGAGTGTTTGGACTACTTTCTGTATACATTTATTTGTCTATTTGAGTAGGCTGTGCAATGCTCCGCAAGTTAGGATTGTGTACTAGTTTTTGTTTTTAGATGGTTTGTAATGTGTAATTATTTGTAAATGATGAATGTATGTCAACGATGTGTGGACCCTGTCTCATTTTATTCTATTAACAGCTTCCGCTGAAGGTAACAAAAGTATTGTTATAAGATTTTGGAGCTAAGTGTACTGCAGCCATCTCATGTTTATTTATGTTTATTTTATGCTTTTACGTAAAAGGTTGGTCCAGAGGAGTGACAAACATAACAGACATTTATATGTGTATGTCTAACAAAGATGTATATATGTATATATATATATATATATATAAATATATATATATATATATATATATTGTGACAACCACGGGGCGAACTGGCTGCGCCGCACGCAACAGAGAGAGAACTGCACACAGGATGTTCGTTAGCTCGGAACGAACGGTTCTTTTTATTCAACAAAACTTGCGTCGATAAAACGCAACACAGATTCCTCCCGGTTCGGGGTATAAGAAAAGGAATAAACGCAACAGAAATTCCTCCCGGCTCGGGGCAAAAAATAATGGCGAAAATCTTCCGAAAAGAAAATTAAATCGTCCTCCTCGCTTGAGGGTACTCGGGACTCACTCTCGCCCGTCTCCTGGCCTGAGCTGAAAAACAGAGCACACGTTTTTCACTATCGGCACTCGCTACCTTAGCTTTGCTCTCACCTGTAGCTTCCCCGGCGCCGACGTCTTGCAGCTGCCGGCTTTTGTTATTTCCCTCCCCAATCAGCCGATGCGTGTCAGCTGTGCCAGTGATTGCTGGGGAGGGAAAGTACCGCCCCTCATGAACCTGCCCCCGAGCTTGAGGGGAGAGAGGCTTCTGCCGCATCCGCCGTCTGTACGCCCCGGGGTTGCCACAATATATATAGCACGTAGGTGGTGCTGCTCTTCATCTGTTTCCAGTGCTGTCAGTGAATACATCTTCATTGTTTTTCAGAAATGCAAACGCCACTCAGCTCCATATCCTTTCCCAAATCAATAAGATCATAATCTGAGTAAGACTGAATGGCGATAATTGATGGATATGGATGAAAAAGGAACGCTCTACAGGGGCACACCCAATGAATATTTGATTCAATTTAATTTTAGGCTTTCATCAATAAAAAAGCGTTGGATCCCCTTCTTCTTGGTAGACACATGGGTGATGGTTGGCTGAGCATGGTATCCCAGTATAAATTCTAATAAATAATAAAAGGTTGCTATCTAGGTGTGCTGAAACAGTATGGAGCATTGCATTAACAAGAGACCTGCTCATTCCTCGCCCAGTGTTGCGCTTTCTATACTGGCTTTGCCTTACATGCCTTATCAAGGTGAACGGTACTGTAACTATTTAACAACTCCAGATAACTTTTTGTCGACAGCTACTGACGGTTAAAACCTACCATCTTACCTTGAAGATTTTCCCAGTCGTAAAACGAGTAAAGCAGGATGTTCCCTCGAACCTACCCAAACTCGTTTTCCCAGTTATAACGAAACCACATGAAAGCTCTAGGTAGAGCGAAAGTTTGTGTATTGAAACACAGTCCGAAGGCGTGACTGTTAAAAACTAAAGTGAAACTTTTTAGGTGAGCAGATTCTATGAGTCTTTGAAAAACCTGAACTGTTCAATTTTAGCAGAACTTAATTTAATGTATTGTTCAGCCTCATTCTTTTTAAATGAAGGACACACAAACCGGTCGAACATGAATACATTATTCCACGGCTTTTTGATAATTTCATGGTTCAGGAACTGTGCTGGAGGTAAGAGTTTAATACAAAAAAAGGCCACCTTGTCTTTTGAATCTAATACTTAAGGATAATTAACGCTACAGTGCGTCTTAAAACTGTCTTTCGTGTGTTTTACTTCATGACAACATTCATTCATACTTTTTTTAAAAACTAAAAAATGCACTATTTAGTTAAATGAGTTAAATATAGTGAGTGCAAGGTCAAATAGTGAGTGCAAGGTCAAATGAAAGGTTGAACATTTGTTGCTATTCTGCTCATGTACCACACGGAAGTAATCTACACACAATGCAATTATTAAAAACTTAATAGAGCAATCAAGTTTCGCTTTCAATAAAAAAGAAGAATAGCTTTGATTCTTATTAAAATAGATTTTAAGGCTTTTACAACTGTTGCAGTACAATTCATATGAATTTTGGACTTTACAACATTTAAGTATTTTAAACCGCAGCAATTAGCATATTTGTTCTATATTAATTACCAACCAGTCAAGGGATCAGATCCCCTCACTTTTGGCTAGGATGTGTCACCTGCTGCCTTTCTAAATTGCTGGCTGATAAATGGCATACCTGCTTTTATTAGTCATGCGATTATTAGCCATTTTAAAAGTAGCCACTTGCTAAATAAATTGAAATAATTGGATGCATGTTTGCTCTATTTTGCTCATAAAAAAAAAGCTTTTTTGGGGTTGAAAGCTTGATAGGGTTGTATTCATGACAATTTCAAAATCCATGTGCATCGCACGAGACTTGCATCTTTTTCTTTGAAAAAGTGTTATCCACTCACCTGAATCACTCACATTTGAAACGCTGTCAAAAAAGGCTTAAAATGCTACTCATCTATTACCCACGCATTGTGGGTCACAATTTGCTTTTGCTTGAGTAAAAACAAAAGGCTTTGGCCTACCAGTCATTTAACTTAACCAATTTTCTTTTTTTCCCCACCCAATTGTAAAGGAAGATTTCTCTAGGAAAGTCTGTGAACACATATGCCCCTCCCCCCAAGAGGGAAGACAGCCAAAATATGCTATTTTTCAAGACAAGTCTCGGCCTATAGTGATTCACGTTGCGAAGAGAGCCTTTACTGGCTATGCCACTCAGAAGCCTGACAAGCTATTTCATTCTGAATCCCAGTTGAAATGAAAAGCTATATTATAATTCAGATGTTGACGGCGAGAGGTGGGGAAAAAAATATAAGGATGTTGTCATTTAAAAAAAAAAATGTGTCTGCTCTATGATCATCTGTAGGATTCATTTTAATGTTGCAGGGTTTTAGTTTTGTATTTATTTATTCTTCAACATTTCTACCTCTAATGTTCACTGTCTATGCCCACATTTGTTTATAGTAATGCTGAAGTTGTTAAATAGCAATGTTCGCTGTATTTAAGTAATAATTCAAACTGAACATAATCATTTTAATGGAACTAATAATAATAAACCATAATGCAAAGATACACTTTGAATTAAGCAATTGACAACTCGGTTGGAACAAAAACCCGGACCAGGGTTAGAAACCACTGCTTTAGATATTAGTAAGTAATAAATAAACAAGAAAATGATTCTGTTTTGGAACTTTTATTGTAAGCTTTACAATTTTTTCTGAATTTTTCTGAACAAATCCATAACCTAACCATAATCCCTAATCCATACAAATCCAGAGTTTTGGATAAAAAAATACTATCCCAATATCCAAACAGTAAAATCCCAACAGAGGAAATCAGTGTATTTCACGTAGAAGATGCCATTAATAATAAACTTGGTCACCGTCACATAATGTAAGTAAGTGTGGGTTAGCTTGCTTATAATTGTAGATTACCTAATTATAATCCACCACAAAATTTTACTCTGGGATATTTTAACTGATTTATTATTTTATCTTAATTTGGGCAAGTAGTGTGTGGATCAAAAACGAAATATCACTTGACTCTTTGCCCATAAAAAAAGCAATATTTGTAAATATTGTATAAATATAATTATTAGTGTTTTTCATACTGCACATAAATATTCACGTTTGCCTTTCTTTAAATCTTCAAATCCACCTATAGGATAGGGCTTTAAAAAAAAATATTGTAGCGTTTAAATTTCTAGAGTTATGAAGCAGGATTTACGGAAGCAGTGTGGAATTCTCAGTCTCCAGTTTTTATTAAACTAAACAATAAACTCCTGCCAGGGGCTGGAATTCACGCCACTAAAACATTAAACCCTGATTTACCACTCTGGAAATTCTCTTCTTTCTTTGCAGTCGCTCTCAATCTCTCTCATTCACAGTCTCTCGCTGTCACTCCTGCAGCCCCTTATATATCCTCTCTTAATCTCCTGCCGTTGTACTGTTTGACAAATTGAAGCATGGTCTGCAGTCCCTCTTTTCCCGCTGCTAACTGATGGCGTGACCCCTCACAGTACAGGTAACATAAAAGACAGACAATAAGTTTTTATGTGAGGCTGCAAACGGTAACGTTAACAGTGTCTTTTAAATTCGACATAAGTTTAAATTCCGACACATCCCTCAAACACTCGCTGGGCATGCCAGCTGCGGTCCGTAAATGCAGTCCTGGACATTTTAACTGCTATTTTTGATTGTCTATCTGCCATTGGATCCCCCATGGCTGTCGGTCTGAGAGCAAAGCTTCATAAGTTCTCCATCGTGTATTTGGGACTACACAAGTTCCTCTGGAAAGAGACTGTAGACCTGGCAGAAGTTTGTTTTGGCAAACAAGCTGTATGTGACACACTGATAGGCAATTTGATGCATTTGCCATATAACTTTATGACAGAACCTAAGCACTCTGTGAAATTCACAATATTCCAGAGGAAGATCCAGCAATAAAGTGCAAACAAAGGAAAATGGGAGATTTTGTGGTGGAGACCTCCTTGGGTTTAGGCACAGAATTGTCATGTTCCCAAACAATGAAAACAGAGTTGTGGCTCCCCTGCTAAGTCAGGATGGTTTGTGAGCTTGACCAGCAATTCTCGACTGTAGATGCAGGTCTGCTAAAAGGCATACAGGCATGCAGCCCCGACTCAAAAAACTTCCTAGATACATCACGCTTAACTGAGTTTGCCAAGCACTATGGTATTGATGTTAAAACAGAAGAGATGTTGGTGGCCAGAAACTGTCTTCCCCAGAAAAGAGAGGATGATGTCCTCTCAAAGATAAGCTTGCTGTGCATAACCTCCTGGATGATGATACAGTAAGTAAGTTCTCTGAAGGAAATCATTCAGGTTGCTCTCACAATTCCTGTGAGCCGCTGATCCTGTGAAAGGTCCTTTAGTGCACTGTGCCGGCGGCACTCTTGGTTGCGTCAGAAAATGGGTCAGAAAAGGCTTGCAAGTCTTGCAGCTATGTCCATTGAGGGTGAAGTGCTTGGGCGACTAAGTCACAATAGTGGCATTGACCGCTTTGCCACCTTCAAAAGTAGGAGGTATGCTTTGATGCATCCACCCACAAAATAAGCACCAAAAGAGAGAAGCAGGACGAGCAGTTCTGTAATTTAGGTTAGAATATCTGTTTGGGATTTTACTTTATCAGATTTTTATTCCTAATCATTTTTAAGTTTTTATTTTATTTTTTTAAGCTCATTAGTTGAATTTAGGTTTGCCCCATTGTGAATGATACTGTTTAAGGTGTTCCATGTGTCTGAATTATTGGGTTAATTTTGAACAACAATTTTTTTTTCTAATGGTATAATATGACCTGCATGTCTTGTCTATCTTCCGCATACCAACACATTTCTTGCAGGAACTAAGTATACTCCAGCTCCGTCCTTCTCAAAAAAGTCAAAAAATGCCTTTTGTCTTATGTTGTCTTTTATACTGTGGGTATTCAATGAAAAGAAAGTTTCTCCTTCCAAATGAACATAAAAACAAAATAAAAAAGGAGAATAGGCTAGTAACGCAAGCGTATTCTTTAGAAATGACTGAAATGTTAAAAAATAAATACATTTGTTCTCTTGACATAATGTTTCCGTATTTAAATTAAAATGATATGATTGATTTCAGCCAGGCAAACATCTACCTTAATAGATATTATATTTTTATATTTTATTTTAGGTTTAATGTTAGTTGCTCATTCCTCTTCCAGTCTGCAAAATAAGTCAGAATTCCTCGTTGTACACCTAATTGTCACGAGGGGACTGACAAGAAATCGGAACCCAAGTGCGGAGGTGCACAAAACCTGGAAACAGGCAGGGGTCGAAGCCGGCAAATGTTGCTATGTTGAGTGCAAAAAAGAGGTGTCTCAATCTGAAATGAATAAAACACATGGGCATATTGGTTTTGAAGTCAGATAAGAGAATGCTGACAATAAATTATCTGGTCTAAAATTCTTGTTTATATTTTTCAGAGCGGCTGGTTGTGACTGGTGCAGACCAGGCTGTTTTCGTACATGTGGATGAGGAAGTGGTTTTGAACTGCTCTGTGGACACCCACAGTCCTCTGGGAGAGCTGGAGGTACAATGGTTAAAGACCGACCAATCCATCTTGGTGCGGCTGTTCTCAGAGGGAGAGAGCAGACCAGAGTCCCAGCATGAGAGGTACATTGGCAGAGCCGAGTTCTTCACTGAGGAAATTCCTAAAGGAAACTTCTCTGTAAAACTGAAAGGTGTCAGGACTGAAGACGAAGGGGAATTCATGTGCATAGTCCTCGCAGAGAGTGATTCAGCCAATGCAACAGTGTGGGTGAAAACATTTGGTAAGTAGACAGCATCACTGTGTAACAGCATCACTGTATTTCACTGTATAAAAAAGAGAGGCTTTGTGCTTTTCCATTCATCTAGAAAATGTTTCAGAATTTGTTATCTTATAATGAAACTAGTGCTTGTAAAGTATTATGGAACTTTTTTAATGTAGTGACATGGAGAATAACCAGGGGGAATAGAGGACCTTTTTACAGTTAGATTTGGGGGATTTAATGAGGATCTAGGGGATGTTTGTTGATTCTGGGTGGATTTTAATTGAGATTATGAATCAATGGTATGAGTGTAAATTAGGGACTATCACCAATCAAGGTGTAGCATTGTTTCATAGTGGCTGGATAAAAAATCTATCTTTTTAAAGAAATGGATGGCAAGTCCAAAATAGCATTTACCAGCAACAGTGGCTCGCTGTGAGATCCCAAAACAGCGCCCTAGGGTGAGCAACAGATCTCCGACAGTGTAAAAAAATATACATACAATAATGTATGCAAAATATTTTCAATAATTGAGCAGCTGGACTGTTAACATAGCCCTTGCTGTACACACTCTGTACAATTCTTAAATCTCTCACTACTATATTCTATACTATAACTCCCTTCATACTGTAACCCTTTTAAATTGTTGGCTCCTCCAGCTGGACTGTACCAGCAAACGGGGAATGATTTACATATGTTTTCTAACACATAATATGAATTAAATCACAGTATTAAAGCTCTACTTAACTAACTGAACCAACTGTACAAGCATATATGTTATAATTAGCATAAATGCATTAATATAACAAAACAAAAATTGCTGACTTTGAACAACTTTTTTGTATTTCCTCACTCCACTTTATGTTCCATGTATAAAACCTTTCATATCTTCACATTTTCAGCAAGCTAGTTTGTCAAGAATGTTAGTCTAGTGAGAAAATGAGGACGTTACATATAGCAGGGCAGTAATAGTGAACTTTACTCTTGCCAGCTAATGACCAATTTTCTCAGGATCTTCCATACACACTGATGAGCTCTGAACTTGTTGCCAGTACTGAATGAGATCAGTAATTAGTCAAATATTTTCTGTTTGATTCAGAACATATCATTTTACTCTCTATTAGATACTCTGTTTTTATGCAGACTAAAGACTCCACTT
>JAOYSI010004794.1:0-14026 GCA_025775065.1 Hiodon alosoides
ATATATACACACACACACTCTACTCTACTGACCAAGAAGGCAGTAACTATGAAGCGATTAATGTAGTTTAGAACGCATTTCACATAATCCCAATACACTTCCTATTGCTCATTGATCTGGTCTCACAACCAATAGCAATCTCATAGAACCCCAACATACACCAATGTTGGGTAAACGTCACCTTCTGATACCGTTTCTGATATAACTGTAACTATTCATTGTTGGTTTTGTGTAAATTAATCTGTGACTATAGTTCTCCTGTGGTCTTCATGTATAGTGCAGCGATTCGGTTTACATCGGCCCAGTAACTGCTGGCTGCTCTTATCGAATTTCAAAATGTATTTAAACCCATACCTAGAGTAGTTGGATACACACTCTCACCTAGAGGCCCAAACTGCCCCCTCTACATCTTCTGCTAAATGTCTTTGAATTTTGATTTCAAAAGCTTTCTTATATCACTGGTTAACAGGAGATGCAAACAGGAAGCATAAAATGGATTTCACAACCCATACAGCTACATTGTTATATGAAGAAGGGTAGTTTTTATGTTGGTTTTCTCTTGATGACTATTATTGCCCTCATAATGGGACTTGCATGTCCTCTAAGGAGCACTGATAGCCTTTCTTTGACTGGAAGAGTGACAGGAGGGGCTGGTTAGCGACTGCCAATTGGATCCCATCCCACCTCTGCCGGTTGTGTGCCACCACTGTTCATTCAATTTACAATCAGCAAATGACTTGATCTGAATTCAAAACGGCAAAAATTGGGCCACTAAGGTTATATTGTTTTACATGTTCGTAATTGAAAATAATCTGAGGTTCTACAAAAGGTCAAAGTTTCTTAATGTAAGGTAAAATTAATTGAGTGGTTCAATATTTTGTGTGACCAAGGTTTGTCACAATTTGATTCAATATGATTGAAACAAAAAGGCCAATACAAATGAAGACATGACTTTTAATGGAAGGCACATCCTCCTGACTTTCAATCCCGTCCAATTTCATGGGTGTTTTTTGGCCGATCGACACGGTAGACATATTCAGCAGGTAGGAAGTAACCGAGATATTCCACTGTGTCCGGTGTGGTGTCAATGTAGTAGTGTCCTCCTTCTCCATGGTGACTGAAGCAGTGAGTGTGTTCGACACGCAGGTCCAAGCCCTAAGGAACAACCATAAAGAATTCCACTGCAGAGGATTACAAAAGAGAGGCGTCAATTGAATAAATCACAGATACATTCAAACATCCATCCATCCATTTTAGAAATTGCTTATCCGGGGGAGGGTCGCGGGGATGCCAGAGCCGATCCCGGCAGGCATAGGGCGCAAGGCAGGGATACGCCCAGGACGGGACGCCAGGCTATCGCCTGACAACACAGACACACACACCCACAGGGCAATTTAGCATGGCCAATGAACCTAACCGGCAAGTCTTTGGACGGTGGGAGGAAACCCACGCAGAAACGGGGAGAACCTGCATACTCCACACAGACAGGCACCCCCCGACTCAAACCCGGGACCCCTGGCGCTGTGAGGCAGCAGCGCTAACCACCGCAAACATATTAAAGATAAAAATATTCGCGTGACCATAATTGCAAACATAACAGGTTACTCATAAACTGAGATTTATTCTTGGGTCGACCTCCTGATACTCACAGGGTCCCTGGAGACCAGCACTGACTGGCAGATGAGAGGTGCGCTCACAGTGAAGTGCTTCAGCCAGCTGTCCACATCCTCGTTGCTATTGAGGGGGCAGGCTGAGAACTCCCGCGGCTAAACACAGAGCATACAGGAGAAAAAAAAAAGAGTATATCGAGTAGTGCCACCATGGGCAACGTCATCACACAAAATTCTGATCTCAGATCCCAGGCTGAATTTAAGTACCAAAACCAAAAAATAACATGAACTTGTTTACCATAATATGGATTTTGGCTTTCCCTTTTTGAATGATAAATGTTCCGCCCAAGGCCAGGCTTTTATCGACGTAGTGCTCCTCCAAGGTTTTCCTTAAACATGTCACAAGGCTGTCCTGCCCCAGTCTCCGACTGACCTTTACCTCTATAACCTGTTACATATTCAAATCATGGTTTAAACATTTTCAAGTGAATTACTAATTAACTGCAGTCAAATCCTACACAGAATTTATTTGGCTTTAGCCCTAGTTGCAAAATCTGTATTATGATCAAATAAATTACACCAATAAGCATTTTGATTATGGTACAGTAAACCAGTTCTCTTTATTTAGAGAATTGTGACACTTAACTGTTCCAATCTAAAACATATAAATGTCAGGGTCTATCACAACAGTGGACATTTGTTTTTTCCTTTATTTATACTTCTTTTGTCTACTGGGCATAACTTTTCTCACCTTTCCAGGTTTCCCTTCGCATGCATAAAGGTTGGCCAGCAGTCCAAAATCACAGTCTGTGTACTTATCCCTGTATCTCTCCTGCAGGCATTTGCCATCCGCTGGGTTAATAGAGGCAAAGTAACTACCATTCACCGCCGGCTTTCCTTTACCTTCTGTGAGAACCAGAGGCATAAGCTGAGGAGTGAGAGAATGTTTTAGACTAAGATGGAGAACACATACTTCAAATAGTATTCTATATATACAACCAGCAAAATGCAGTAAGCAATATTTCCTTTTCTTTGTAAAACTTACCTCTGCATTCATTCCAAGCGTTTTGGAGGAAACAGCCCCTGCTCCAATAACGAAGGCTCCAGGTAGCTCCATTTCTTTAGCTATATCATTCATGTTATAGACCTTTGGGGAAAATCATAATTCTATCATTATGTTTTCAGCTTTCAAACATTATTCATTATTTTATACACAAAAAAACAAACACTAATCGCTTACCTTGTCTGGCTGTGCTATAGGGACTAGGTATGGAACACCACCGACGTCTGTAATGCGCGGTTTACCACACAATCCTGTTGAGGGACGTTCACAGTCAGAAAGTAAAAAAATGTATGTGGATAAATCTTCTGATGATCCTAAACTTGAAAATTAAATAGTGAAAATGTACCCTTGGCAGGAAAGTTGAACGGATCCTGGGAGAGATCCGGGCAGTCCACCACCATGACACAAGAGTCAGCAAAATTGTTTTTCAGCCCATTCTGTAAGACTAATGGATGCGTTGAAAAGTGCACATCATGCATAAGGCAAAATAGTGATAGCAATATTTCCATGAATAGAATAAAAACATGTGACACTCAATGATCCATAATTCCAGTTAGTTATTCTATAACGCTGTCGTATATAGACAGGTTGTATTTACTTAGTAACTTTCAGACGGCGACGCAGGTAAAATCAGCAGTAATCTTCAAATCCTGAATTAATTTATTTTCACAACAATTTGTTATTGCATCTAATGCACACTTAATTCACTACAGCCAGTACTGTTCAATATTAGATTTGGATCAGGAAGCGCAATATATGTCACTCGACAAGTTGGCAAGCATGATGTAAATGTGATATTCATCAGTACCTGTACACAGTTCTTCCAGTTTCGGAACATGCAACTCAAACTTTTCGGTTTTTACGTAGTCTGCCATTTCGCACGATATCTCGCTTATTTTACAATAGAGTCATGTGATGATGAAGAAAAACATTCCAGATCGCGTTTGAGATGAGTATATCTGAAATGTAGTGTAGTCTAATTCTGAAACCCTGGATTTGCGGACTATATTGCGTCTTCTTTTTTTTTAAATAGGGGCAGGACTTTGAAGTACCCGGATCGCAACGTATTCGCTATTTTGTAGCTATCGAAAATGTCCCTACACCTCTGAGCCGGAGGATGTCCTAATAATGTAAACCGCAATGTTGTTTAAACAATAAAACCATGGCATTTTAGGGTTATTCTCTAGATAAAGGTTAGAATATAGGTCCAAGGAAAACAACGGAGAGAAGACCCAATTTAATTAACAAAGTGGGTTGTAGTTCAAGTCTCAAATACAAAATACCGCGAGATAATATGGATGCGTCATATCATTAAACTACTTGAAAGTACACAGTTGTCCATCGAATTTTCAGTGGAATCGTGTGTGGAAATGGGCTCCGGTAGTTACTTTAGCATAGTGTGGACTTGGAAACAATAGTACTTGTTCGATACGCCTTCTCCTAACTCTGTCAAGAAGTAATACATGTCTATCTCTTATCTTAGGTTCGAAATGTTGTCTACCGCCATCTGAGTGGTTTAGACCTGGGTGGAATTGTAGCCGGCGACATTTACCCACGTGCGCTTTCCTGTTGTTTTCATTTATAAATATAATATTTTATTTGTTTTGATTTCAAACTTTAGTGCGAGCGTGTGTAATAAACCGCACATATATCGTGTCATAAAATATGACTTTACATTTTGGAAGAACTAGACCTGCCGATGGAGTGGGAGAAATCATACCTGATGCAGTGACACTGGATACACTGTGTGTCGATGGACCACTGGCATCATTTTCAAAAGCTCTCCTAGATGGGTAAGATACTACCCATTCATTTTTATTTATTTATTTTGGAAATTGTTATAATACGATCAGATTTTAAAGCCCAGGGTTTCTAAACGGTGTTTACTGTTTTTTTTCCAATGACATCAAGAGATTTTGGAGACAGTCTGTTCCCAACTCAGTACGAGGTGGAACCAGTAAGAACTGTCAGGAGACATCGGCCACTACAGTACTCCTCTTGTCCGGATGCTTCCAGCAAACCCACCGATGATGAGGGACCCTGCAGCCCTGACCATGCCTGGGAAGCACCACTGGTACCAAAGAAGAATTTGGAGAGACGAAGACGACAGAGATGGAAAGGGCACATTTTTCCTTTTCTGGAGAAATTTTACCAAAGGAAATACCTCCCCAGGCACAAGGCATTAACCTTTGAGGTACAATGTAGTTATTACCACGGTATTAAAGATAAAACTTTTTTTGTCAATCATTATGGATAAAAAGTATTGATTTGTATTTTGTGATCGATTTGAACAGCATGCAGCACTTGGTGGCTTTTTCAAATGCATGAAGAAAATGAAATCTAAGTCAACGTTTGAAGTGGATTCCCAACTTATTTCAGCCTCTGTGTTAAGTAAACAACACTGCCTAGACGACCGAGAAATATCTCCACTATCAGAACCAGAGTGAGTAGTTTACATCAGTACATACAGACAGGTGAGAAATTAAAGGAAAAACCAACGTGAAAGTGTTGGGCCACCATGAGCTGCCAAAAGAGCTTCAATGTACCGTGGCATAGATTCTACCAGTCTCCAGTACTTTACCGGAGAGATGGAACATCATTCTTCCAAAGATATTCCGATAGTGCTGTCCAAACTCTCCCATATGTGTTCAATTGGTTTGAGATCTGGTGACTGTGAAGGCCATAGCAAATGGTTCACATCATTTTCACAATCATCAAACCATTCAGTGACCCTTCATGCCCTGTGGATAGGAGCATTTTCATCCTAGAAGAAAATGTTTTGCCATGGGATAAAGGTAATCATACAGAATAACTGTAATGATTTGCTGTGACCCTTCGCTGTATGTGGACAATTGGACCCAAATCATGCCCAGAAAATGCCCCGCACAGTATAACAGAGCCTCTGGACTGCCTCACTGTAGGATTTTCCTTTAATTTGCCACCCGTTTGTATCCATGAACCAGAACTTTACCAAATAAAGCTAAAGAAAAGCTTCTACAGAAAGCTTATGAAAAGCTACATTTCCAATGTTTCTTTTTTGCTCACCTTTTTCATAACTTAGAGAAATTGAAGACTCAGAGGAGAATATCAGTAATGACATCAAACCAGTGGTAAGAATGGGAACATCCACTCTCTTATTTGTTCTTATTTTGACAAACTTGTTATGAAATCATTTTTAGTCAATAAGTGTTTTTTTTAACAAATTCTATTTGCAGAAATACCCTATAACAATAACAAACCCTATAACAAACTTTTAAAAATTAGTACATTCATGTAGCATAAAGCTAACTTTTAAAAAAAATGTATTTTCAGGAACAGTGTTCTTTTATTAAACAATTTAAAAAGAGATGCAGAGGACGCAACCCGTGGTATGAACAGAATTGTTCCAGTTATGCCAAAATGAGTTTGACGGTAAATGAAAAGGAAAGCCGTTTGCAGAAGCTCCAGACAGCATCCACATCTGGACAACATCCAGACAACATCCAACATCTCACCACCACTAATGGCAACAGTGATATTTCTGGAGAGTCGGCAGAATGTAACAGTCACAGCAGCGAGTATGAGATTTACAGCGCATCTTGTAGTGTACAGGACGAAGAGGACTCCTCACATAGGGAGACCTGCAGTGTATACACACCGAGTTATGAACCAGAGGAACTGACGGCAGACGTTAGGGAACGTACCCTTATTGATGAAGGGGGGAGGCATTCAGCAACCAGGCTCTCGGGCCCAGTTAATGTAGCAATGGGCAAAGACATTGAAGGACCGTCACAGCAGGAGTCGGATCAGAACCCTCAAGTAGTGCAGCTCAAGAAAAAGAGGAAAGGCAAAGGAAAAAAACAATGCCCAGCTGGGGATGTTGAAACCTACGAGAGTTTAAATGTTGGCACCGTCTCAACTGAAATCTGTGGGGTGGAAGAGGAGGAGGAGGAGGAGGAGGAGAGAGACGACGTACATACTATGGCCTTGATAGAGCCGTGTCCCAGTGAACCGGAATTAGCGGCCGAGCCGAAAAAGAGAAGGAGAAGAGAGAGCTTGCAACACAAGCCATTGGAAGCAGGCAGCAGAGAAGTGCCAAGGAAGATGAAGAAAGGAAAAAGAGATTTGATGAAGGACTATGCAGACGTCCCAGATCACGTAGTGCATGTGTTGGTCAATGAAGAAGATGACCATTTGAGGCAGGATGAAGAAACTGAAGATCTGCAAGATATTGCGGCCGAGAATGAAGGAACAGTAGACCTCAGAGATGCTACTTATGCAGCACCAGTGAGTTTGTTTCAGGCTAAGCACGCTAGTGTAAAAGAGACAGCTGAGGATGTATTAAAGCAGAATACGCTAGACAGCCCACCAGAACCAACAACTGATAAAAAATCACGAAAAAGAAAAAAAGAGGTACTGCTCAGTAAGAAACTCATAGGAGATAAAGAGCACATGAGCAAGAAGAGACGGAGTGGCCTGGCTGAGAAGACTCCCGAGTCTGCTGCGTCTCCAAATAAAGAGGTGGAAAGGGATGTTGTGACTGCAGATAACAGAACTGTGGACCTGCTGGTTGGTGTCTTGGAGAGAGGTGGAGCTGAGCTTCCCCCTTACCCACGCAGTGACTGGCGGCACCTGACTGGGGACCTGGACAGTCCCAGGACAGGCATGGTCTGGACCCAGTCCAGCCCGGGCATTACAGAGAACATCCCCTGTCCCGAAGTGGCAGGCACTGGAACGAGAACGAAGAAGAAGAAGAAGGAGGGGGAGGGGGGAAAAGGTGAAAACATAGAAGAACCGTTATTTGTGAGTGGTGGTGTTGAGGTTACTCGCACACAGGACTTGGTCAGTCAAACGAGTGCAGAGGATACTGGGACGCCCCAGGAGGGAATCGGGACGAGGCACACTTCCCACTTTTGTGAGGTGGGATCACAGACGAAGAAGAAAAAAAAGACAAAACATAAAGAAAGCCAGAAACGGAGTGAAGAACATTGGGGGCCCTCTGACCCCGAAAACGAAGGCACTGCAAGGGAGTGCGTGGCGCTCGACTCTATTGATGAAATGCGGCACCTGTCCCAAAAAGGCAGTATTGTTGAAGGGACTTGTAATAGGCACCGGGACTGTGAAAATCGGAATGAAAAGATAAGTTCAAAACCAAATGCTTTCGATGCAACGGGTCACCAGCAAACCCCTGTTGGAGTAACTTCTATGACAGAGGAGTGTGGAAGCACCAGACAATGTTACAGTTACAAACAAGGAGATGTCGCGGTGGACCCGAAACGTATAATTCGTCAAAAACTGCGCAGACGAAGGTCTTCGCGATTACTTGCTATGAGCAGATTTCACATTTGGCAGTTCTGCGGCAGCTATTTCTCTTCCAGGTTTTTAAAGCTTGTATACTGGAGGAAATTTATTAGGAAAAGAAAGAAATAACATTAGAATGTGAATATGGGATCACTGATCACGTTTAAGTCCTGTCATATCATATAATGAAAGTTATATTAACTAAACGAGAGATTATATCGGCAAATTTAAAAAAGTGAATTCGTAATTTTGTCTCCATACTGTTGCTGCTATGGTTTTTAATGCTGCAGCGCTGTCTAGTGGAAACTTAATTGGTGGAACTGTCTAGAACTGCGCCGTTGTAACTTAATATGTTCACAAAAACTATATACTAAATACTACTATTGTATAATTTTCTTAAGTTTTGGAATACGGTATTTGTTTGATTTGTACACGATGTAACTTGAACATACATAGGCAATGTATTAATGGCCTTTAATGTAAGAAACGTACAATAATGTGTGGCGAATGGCTTGGGTTAATAGTCTGTTTGCGGATTGCAATATTAATATACCTGTAAAGAAATTGCAAACTAATTCATTAAACCTTTTGTTTGATATCTGTTATGTGAGTTATTTCGTATGATCGCGAGAATGACATTTTATTATTACTATTGATGTTCTTTTACCAGTAGTAGCAGCAGAACTCGTAGAACTAGTAGAACTCGTAGAACTAGTAGAACTCGTAGAACTGTATTGATCCCCCTAGGTGAAATCGCACAATTCTTTCTGAAACGCTGAGGAAAAAATACTTTTATTGTTAGACCGCAATTCAGACGATTGTCCAGTGCTGTCTTCTAGGACTAATATTTTGTAAAAAAAAAAATAGACAATATGCCATTTGGAACAAATTTCAACATACTTTTAAATATTATTTAAACCGATTTAGACGAGCTAATATATCCAAGGTTTGAAATATTACTAAATACAAATTTACAAAAAACAATAGGTTATATCTAACGTTGAGTACACTTAAAATTTAAACGACTTCAAACTTCTAGTTTTCCATATAATAGTTTTTCATTCAAATATTAAAAATAATCACTAGATAAGACCCACCTGCGCCTTAAACCGAGTTCATTTTTCTGAAAATAAATGTATTTTTTACCATGGGTGAAATGTAAAATATATTTTATATTTAATCCAAGATATCCTGAAACAGGATAGTACGGACCTGTTTCGACTAAAATACACTGGAGACGAATCCTTAAACCCAGCCCACTAAAGTAAGGTACAGCATGGTGGTGAAACACTCTTCCAACCGTGCAAGACCGCGACATTTAGGCGTTACTATTATGTAAGTCTACTCAAAACGCCAGTAAACTGACAGTCTACAGAGTTAACGGCTACTGCAACTTTCTAGCGTTTAGCCTTGTCCTGACAGTTGTTCTACGAGCAAATATTCTGTTGTCACCACAATGACTCGCGTTGTTAGTTTGCACGAAGCTAAGAAAGTCGCTATTTTTGGTGGTACACATGGAAATGAAATGTCAGGCGTGACACTGGTTAATCTGTGGATAAACAACGGAGCGGAGATCCAGAGGTCCGGAGTAGAGATTCAGCCCTTTATAACTAACCCCAGGGCCGTGGAAAAATGCTGTAGATATGTCGACACCGATTTGAACCGAGCTTTCACGTCAGAAAACCTCAGGTAATTGAATCTGCTTTATATGTCTTCAACATATCGATTTTATTGTTTTGTGCCGAAAATGTTTAAAAAGTTGGGTATATTTGTTGTAAATCTCAGTTTTAAAGTAGAATAAATAGGTACTTTAATCCTAAATCAATCAAATATCACCCTATTTTAATTTAAAGTACTGCAATTTTAAATACTGTGCCAGATTAACAAAAAAATACCCGTATTTATATGTATGTCAGTAGTATTCACTCAAAGTTAACATACATTCCCAGAGAGGTATAAACTTTCTGAGATCTCGGTGCTCATTAACATTTGTATGGTGGGTTCGACTGACATTGATACAACATGCCTCATCACGCAGTACTTAGTCCTCTGACAAAACTACCTTTTCCACCTTACTAGAGTGTGCAATGGGTTACTTGGTTTAAAACTGGTTACACGACACCTTGAAGAAGATGCATGTAGCTGATATCAGCTGGTCAGTGAGCCTCTTGATCACGTGAGAAAAACAAGGATCATTACCCAATGGACGCATCGCGGGCGTTTTCTTTCCAGATACTGCTCTTCTGTTTGCGAGAAGTTGGAAAGAAGCCTAAACTTGACAGTGCCAGGCTGCTGATTTCACTCACAGCGTCAATGCAGCCTATAAACTGTTCTAAAGGACATAATTTACCCATTATCTAACATAAGGTTAATATGGTATTTGAATAGTCAAAGTAAAATGTTTTAGTATTACAAATTGTCTGATGAGAAAACTGTGGAACTGATGCATCAAATCTACATGTCAAAGCGAACCATACACTGGAGCAGAATTAATCTTTTGGAACAGTAGAGAGTAGACACTAACCTAATGGGTAAAAGACTGATGTTTTGATATATTTAAAAAAAGGAAAGAGTAAGTAATTATGTATTAACTAAATCAATAATTGCTTTCCTTTAATGATTATGCTAATCTGACAGTGCTTGTAAGTGAAGAGGTCAGTTGCGTTTTTATTTTTTGTGGACTTCAACCCTGCTGTTTAAAGTTTCCTTAAAAGGCGAGCTGCTGAGACAAGCATGTCTGATGGGTTTTTTTTCTGTTTTAAAAAACATTTAAACTAACTGTTAGGACCTAGTATTAAATAACGTAAATAGTGAATTCTGCAGCACTACCCTTAAGTAGTTCAGAACTTGGAGTCGTATATATGTATACAAAGCAGAGTCTAACCTGATACTTTCCACATAAAAACACTGGCCGGATAAGAATGAAATCAGGCCCGAACTGGCCATAGGGTAGCCTGGAGAAATGTCCGGTGGGCCCATCTGCATCGATAAATTGCAAACAATTGCAGTAAATAATTGCCCGTGGCCCAAATTCAGACCAATGTGTAGTCACAGTCCATCACTGAGTGAAATAGTTTGTTTAATGTTAAATAGAAGTAAATGATTCCACATTTGTTACTATTGTTTCAGTAACATAAATGTTGTGCTAGTCTGGTCCGTTTTAAAACATGCAGTAAAAAACACAAATAATAAGGCAAAGGTCACATTTTATGGTGTATGACTGTGATAATTTTTAAACGACTAGTGAAAATTGAATGGGAGGAGAGGGTATTGCTGGATGGAAATGATAAGCTTTGATCCATTTGGTAATGCGAGCACGTGTTGTGATTTCATTTTACTCTAAATGTTTCCTTTGAGTGTCCGCATGAATATGCATTGAATCATCAACTTTCATTTGAATAATCACTAACCCAAAAGATGAATTAGGTCCTGCAGTCTATGCTTTCCATTTGATTTCCTTTCCTAGTGCTGGGACATGAATGAAAAGGTTTGAGACACAAAAACACAAACAATTATACACAATATTAGTGATTCAAAATACTCCCCACGAATGGGTATTTAAATGTGGTTGACAAGCAGTATTTATTGTTGTCTAGTACTGATTTATTGTTTCTCTTGAATATCCATCATTAATGTATATTAAAATGACTGAAATTGTCCCCAAATTCTGAACATTGGTCAATTTTCTGAAGGAAAACATGCCTACTTTGCTATGATGGTAATTGTGTTATGGTTGTGGCTTATGGGATATGTTGTTGGCTTCCACAGTGCGCAAAGAAGTGAAAACCTTCCTTATGAAGTTAAGCGAGCCCAGGAAATCAATCGTATGTTTGGCCCCAAGGGCAGTCCAGAGGCCTATGATGTCATTTTTGATCTTCACAACACTACCTCTAACATGGGCTGCACGATAATTCTGGAGAGCTCAATGGACCATTTTAATCTTCAAATGGTGCACTACATCAAGGTAACAACCTTACAGTGCCTAATCTATTAGTATGTCATGTATTATACATATGAAGACTTTTATATGTACAGTGCACTCTGCTCACAGAACAGTAACAAATCAGCCTCTATTGCTACAAGTGGAAACCCATGTAAAATACTCTACTTAAAAGAATCCTCTGATTGTAAGAATGTAAGTTACATGGTGAAAATGTGAATTGTTTTTAACTTGAAAAGTAGGGAAAAAATAGGTCAGCCTGTTTTAATTGACCGTTGCCCGTCTCATTGGTGCGTTCCTTTTTCTTTGTCCTTCCCCGGTAATTTCTTTTCATGCAGCGATCCATAGCACCAGCGAGTTGCTCAGTACTGCTCAACGAACACCCTCTCCTTCGGTATTCCACTTCCCGATCTATAGCCAAACACCCCATCGGTAAGTACAAAGTCCATCTTCACAACACTAGAAAAATTCAAAGTGACTCTGCTGCAACATGAGTGTTATGGGCGGGTTTAGTTATGTTTTAGCAGAGGCCTCACTGTTACACAGGACAGCGGTCCATCTCTAATCTCTGCCTCCACCGGGTTCAGTACTGGGTTTCTCTGTGCACTGCCTTGCAAGTTTGCACTGATACTCTTTTTGGGGAAATTACTGTTTAAATTGTATTTTATGGGATTATAAAAGGTATCCCGTCCTATGTGCACACTTTTGAAGGGATTAGAACTGACAACACTCTGATCATACATCCTTTTTGCACTGGCTGGTTTCAGTCTGTTCAGTTGAATATTTTCGAGGCTCCATTTAAAAAAAAAAAATTGCAACATCTCCGATTGAGTGTAATTCCCATTCAAATCTAATTGTAAGAGCATTTGTACATAGGTGATGCTTTTCTTTTGCGCAACATTTTCAGTGAGGCAGGAATTGAAAAACTGAAACAAAAACACCTGAGGAACTGGATGGTGTCATTTCCTTCTTCTGTTAGAGAGTTAAGGACAAGGCAACATGAGGTTAGGGGTAAACCAGGGCCTCTCGGGTAAAATGTGCATAATAAAATGAATGCTACAAATGAGTCGCATTGCCAGAAACTGTTTTACGCTCATTCTCAACAAAGTTTGTTTGTGCCCATTACTTACATCTGAATAAAAAACTAATCTCATATCAGAAGTTCAAAATCACTCCTGCAGTGGTAACTGTACTAAAGTACATTTGCAACTCAGAACGTAAACAATAATTTGCCACAAACTCAATAAAATATTGAAATGCACATTAATGAGATTGCATCTCATATTTGCTTAGAAGGCTCTTAATGCGACTGTCCGTGCATACCTGCGAATTTATGCCTGTCTTCTCCGTGGATATATATAATGTATTTTATACACAGAATGCTTTTTTGTTTGTTTCAGGTCTCGAAGTTGGTCCCCAGCCTCAGGGGGTTTTAAGAAGCAACATTTTTGAATCCATGAGGGCAATTCTGAAACATGCTTTGAATTTTATTGAGCTTTTTAACGGGGGCAAGTATTTTCCTAAAGCTTAATCCTAGTTACACATTCCATATTTTGTGTGAAACTTAATCCATGGCAACCTTAGGGAAATACCAGTAGTCTTTATGGTTTTCATGTCAGAACAATCAGTCTGACAAACCACTGGTGATGTTCCTTAGGAGCTTACATAGTTATTAGAAAATAAATACATAAATATAAATATAGTGACATAGAAAATTAATGAATGTACAATGTAGAATGTGTGTTTAATTGTTTGTCGTTAATGTTTGTTTCCGTGCTGGAAAAATTAAAGTTACATACAGAACTAAAATAATGTTTATACTCATCAAAGATAATAATTTTTTATGACTAGTTGAGTTGATAATGTCTGTTCTTTTAGAAAGTTATCACTTATCATATTACGTATCTCAGGTGATGCCCCCAATATCTGTATGTCATTTTTAAAAGTGACAGGATTCTTAATAAGATACTAAGAGTAAAAGATCAATTCGAAGCATTTCAGTTTTTTTCCCCTTCAGATTAAAGGAACATTCGACATGTTCTAATATGTTCTACTATCTTATTTGTTCTGATATGGCTCTAATATGTTCTACTATCTTATTTGTTTTGATATGGCTCTAATATGTTCTACTAT
>JAOYSI010004796.1:2719-14025 GCA_025775065.1 Hiodon alosoides
GTAGTTTTGGTGCCAGCTGCAATGAGTGGTCAAGTAGTTTTGGTGCCAGCTGCAATGAGTGGTCAAGTAGTTTTGGTCACAGCCGCAGTGACTGGGCATTTAGTATATGTCCCAGCTGCAGTAACTGCATAGCATTCTACACTCTTTATGCCTTTTCAACTGCTGCTGTATCTCTGCAGGGCGGCCTCTGCCAAGAAGGGCCAGGATTGGCCCCCTTGAGCGTGTGTACCAGGAGATTGCCATTCTAAAAAAGTTGGACCATCCCAATGTGGTGAAATTGGTGGAGGTACCCAGAACTTATTCTAAATAGTTTTTCTACTTTCTTAAACGACAAATTGTATTCTTTCTTTTATTTTTTTACAGTTTTCCTTATTTATTATTTATGTAGTCTGTACTAATAGACCATTGTTTGGCTGAAGTCCTACACAAAAATTATGGTTTTGCTGGAGATGATAATGTAAAATTAATACACACTGAAATTTAAGTGGACATTGGTTTAGTCTGGCATTGGTTAGGCAGATTGACTGCCTTTGCCTAGTTGATGACCTTATAGGATAATTGTTCGCAATGGGACTTGTTTTTCCATGCACCCTGATGAATGCTGAACGCTGAAATACGCCCGCACAGTGAATAAAAAATTAATCGTTCTTGTATGTGCTGTCCTCTACGGTACTCAGAAAAAGCACTGAATTTGACTGAATGCTTGGATACAGTATTAATCGAGAGACTATAATACTACTTAAGATACTAACAAAATGACTACTTTTATTTATTCAGGTACAATACAGGGTTTGACATAAAGTGGTGTTAAATGAATAAGTAAGGTTCCTATTAAATGGTGATTGTATGTTTACGCTTGAATGTGAATATCCTCGTTTACATATACAGGTGCTGGACGACCCCAGTGAGGACCATCTGTACATGGGTAGGTAAGCCCCTGCTTAGCCCTCAGCATCTTCTGCCAGGCCTCTTGGACATCCAAACACAAAAAGTGTGCTGGCACACTTTGTCACTCCACGTCGGTTCTGTAGGCATGAACAATTTCCATGCAGAAATGTTCTTTTTCTGACTAATCAAATTTGTTGGTGTTTAACTTTTTTCTCTATTCCCGCAGTATTCGAGCTGGTTAAACAGGGGTGAGTGGCTGCTTTGTTTGTGATCGTTCATGTTTCCATAGCGCCGCTCTGTCCGGGGTGGGCTCATAGTGGGTGTGTCCTGTCTCCAGTGCAGTCATGGAGGTTCCCACAAACAAGCCACTGAGCGAGGAGCAGGCCTGTTTCTACTTTCGGGACCTGCTGAAAGGAATCGAGTTCTGTGAGTGGGCAACTCTTTTCTGTCTTTTCATCAAGAACAGAACAGATTAATAACTGATTAACTGTTAACGGCGATATAAATCTTGCCATCTCTGTGCTGTGAAATGCGGTGTTATTTGCCATTCATATAGACATTAATAACTACATATTTTAAATAAATATTTTGTTTTTAATTCCTAGTGCATTATCAAAAGATAATTCACCGAGACATCAAGCCATCTAACCTCTTGCTGGGAGAAGATGGTCATGTTAAAATAGCTGACTTTGGGGTCAGTAGTCAGTTTGAGGGTACAGACGCCCTCCTGACAGGCACCCAGGGGACTCCAGCCTTTCTCGCACCCGAGACCCTTTCTGAATCCAGGAAAAACTTTACTGGCAAGGTAAACCAACACACACTCCCCTCTGGGGGCTGTCCTAGTAGTATAAAAATTGAGATGGTTTTTAATGTAGATGTTGTGTTGTCTGGGAATTGCTTTGCTCCCTGCTCTCTCTGTGTTTTATTTTGATTTTTTTATGTTCCTTTCTCAGGCGCTGGATGTGTGGGCCATGGGAGTGACTCTTTATTGTTTTGTGTGTGGAGTGGTAACTACCTAGTTTACATAGCACACGTTGCAACACTCTGAAACCTAACAATCTAGTTGCTATCATTTGCATTTAACACAGACAGCGTAGCAACGACCCGAGCAAGTGCATGACCCAGTTCACGGAGTTAAAAAGTCCACACTGCATGAAGTCATGCTCCACATACATTTCGCTCTTTGTATTCCTGATCTCTCTGCTCCCACAGTGTCCCTTCAAAGACGAGTGCATCTTGAGTCTTCACCACAAGATCAAGACGCTGCCAGTTGAACTGCCCCAGCAGTGAGTGCACCTTTAGTAGGCCACTCTACACTTCCTCCACACGAGACAGACAAATAACAAGACAGTTTAAAACATACTGGACTGATTTAAATGGATAGTACGACTCACCTTGACACTGAAACACTGGAAACGTTTTCGCAGTACTGCATTTGAAAGCTCAGACTTTGTCTTTACAGTGTAGATGTGTCTGAAGATTTAAAGGATCTGCTGGTAAAGATGCTGGACAAGAGCCCTGAAACCAGAATCTCAGTACCACAAATGAAGGTCTCTGCAGTCTTTTATAATATGTGCATTATGGTTGCACTCCATTTATACGTGACTAAAATTCAAAGCATAGTTCAAAGACTCTCTCAGCATTCATAGTTTTTAGTGGTTTGTTTAAGGGCCGTCTGACTGTATGTTTGCGTGGTTGGATGCTGTGAGTGTGTCATGCAAAGTGCATGTTTAATGCTGTTGGAGATTACCTGCGTTATCTCGTATTCAGGTGCACCCGTGGGTGACGAGGAATGGCACAGAGCCTCTCCCCTCGGAGGAGGACAACTGCACTTTGATCGAGGTGACAGAAGAGGAGGTGGAGAATTCAGTCAAGCACATCCCTAGCTTAGCGACAGTGGTGAGTGTGAGTGTGCGCATGTACAAAAGAGTCCAAAAGAGCTTGTGTTTGATATAGTCAGTCCTGTTAGAAAGCGCTTGTGTTTGATAGATAAATTTGTTAGAAAGAGCTTGTGTTGGATAGTCAGATTTGTTAGAAAGAGCTTGTGTTTGATAGTCAGACCTGTTGGAAAGAGCTTGTGTTTGATAGTCAGACCTGTTAGAAAGAGCTTGTGTTTGATAGTTTTATTTGTTAGAAAGAGCTTGTGTTTGATACATCCGTGCAGATCCTGGTGAAGACCATGCTGCATAAACGATCCTTTTGGAACCCCTTCGACGGAGGCAGGAAGGGGACCTGTTAACGTGAGTCTCCTCTAGCGAGAATCAGGTCACTCTCTCCAGCGTTCACTCTCATAAAAAAGCCATTAAAAGGATCATGAAAGCAGGCTTGAACCACGGCTTTACTGACCACTGTCGAGCCAGAGGTTAGGCCTCACTTCCTTTGGCTACCCAGGCCTCTCTTATTTTAAAGTAGCATCGGAGTGGCTAACACAATGAGTTAGGACCTCAGAATCTCCTGCAATAATACTGAAAATAAGAACTTCTCTGTCAAGATTTGAGCTAAGAAACGAAACCGCTGAATGCTGTATTAATCTTACTTGTGTAATTTTTGGTAAATGTATGACGCCCCACATCACAGATTCTGTCTGAGGGCCTGGATGAAGGAGGATGGAGGAGGATGAAGGATGAAGTGACACTCGGCCCATCGGTTTGAACCAGGGGATGAGAGTGGTATACGAAATGCATTCCGTGTGCAGGTACCGTGCTTTGCAGCGCATGCACAAAGCACCTGTTCCAGCATACCCAGCAATGTGGTGCCCTTCCCCACGAGGATTACCTATGAATCCTTTAGTGTCTGCATGTCTCTGACCTCGTCACACAATGAACTGCTTAGAGACAATTCCCAGCTGACTTTAACATTAACATCTTGGTCTGGTAAAAAGACTTACTCAGAAATAAATGGATTTTCATTTCAGTCCATGTAGTTCTAAAACAAATGCTTTAACAACCAATCCTGACTCCAACCAAAAACTCCTCCTTGCATGTTTTTACAGTTAATCTTAGTACTTTTCTTTGAATGCTGTTTTGGGTCAACTTAATTTAATAAGTTTTTTTTGGTATAATATCCATTGCTAGGTGCATGTTAAACTCCACATCCTGACATTAAAGTAGAAGAATATTAAGTATTTTAAATGAGCTAATGATGAGACAGATGTTTGATGGAACAAATTGTCCGTATTCATAAGGTACTTAAAAATGTTTCGTAAACCACAAAGCACGCTGGAATGGGTGTGAGTCAGGTAAATGTACACTTGTTTAAATACCAATGGCTTCTATACTCAAGAAATGCTTGTGAATAATGTATTGCTCAACATTTATTGCTGAATGACATTTTGAAGTTTTGTGTTTTTGTGCTGCCACCAAAATATATCATAATGTATAAATGTGGAGGTGGAGAACTTCCACACATGGTGATCAGGTTCTGGTAGATGATGGACGTATTAGCTCTGGATAAAACAAACAGCTCATGATAGTAACATACACTTGTAGTTATATTCACAGGTAGTTATATTTATAGGTAGTTACATACACTGGTATTTATATTCACAGATGGTCATATATACTTAGGTAGTCACATTCACTGGATAATTTGTAGTACAATGCATTACCTTACTGCATGATTAGTTACTAGTAAGTGATGGAATGAAATGCTATTTATGTTCTCCATTTCAGAAAATATTTAATAAACATACAGGAAATCAAAATACGTATGGGTGACTGACAGGGAGGGGGGCTTTTACAGGTTTGACACAGATTTCAGCCTGTTGTTTTCGGGGCATTTGTAATGACATTGTAAACTTTCGGCTGTCTTTCTAGCTACTAGCAATGCATGAGGAATTTTACTCTCTGGGGAAAATTTCGACTCTCTTCTTTTGTTTAGCCCTGTATTTTTATTTGAATCATTGTTGGTGGCAGAGTATTTGTTGGGGCGCCCACATAACTACACCATTATAAATTTAGCCAATATCCAGGCCTTCCGATTGCAAGCCGCGTTATGCCCAACTTAGTATTTCGTTCTACCCTTATTGTGCCCCCCAAACAGTTTTCACACTCTTAGAACACTGCAAACAGTTCATAGTTGTTTGAGGATATGATAATAAATACTCACAACACTAGATTTTGCTAGTATTTTAAGATTTTGGACATGGAGATAAATTAATTTAAGTATACATAATATAAGAAAGGCTTCAGTTTTAATATTTTTATCCATAATTAAAAAAAAAAGATATGAATTAAATTAATAAATATGAATGTTTACCAGATCATTACAATAAAAACACTTCACACCAGTGTCCAGGTAAGAGGGCTTGTTGGCAGTGTGTGCATTGAAGTACTAAACCCATGTAAAGCTGTAAAATATGGTTTAAGTACTGTTATAATTCAGTGTTGTTTGTTATACTTGAAGTACTACCTTACTACATGGTTTGACACGTACCATCTAAAATTACTGTAGTGCTATATGTTCAGATAACGAGGAAACAAGGGTTGCCGTTCTATACCTTTTTTATCCAGTTAATTATTTCAATGGAAAAAAAATACAGATAGTAGAAATAAAGTGAATGTAGGTTTAGTTGTTTCCCACGATATAGTATGGGGTGTCGTTTTGCAACTGTACCAACCCCCTAATATCATCGTTTCAGAGGTGTTTTCAGTTCATGACTCCCCCTGAATGTTGTTTAAGAGTGAAGTAACTGGTGGAGGAGCAGTCAGCCTTGTGGGGTGGGTCCCAGCAAGATGGGGCTGCAAAGGTCCTGGACTGTCCCGGGACGTGTCTGTTTTTCTGCTCTTCTTCACCTGTGCGGATCTACTGGGTACCATATTTTGTGGTTTGGGAGAGCTTTGGGAAAAAAAAAAAATAGGTATGAAATGTTTGGGTGCTGTAGGCCAACCCTGAATTTTAAACTCTTTGAAGTAACAATAAAGTTAATGCTAACATCGCCTTGAATGGGGAACAAGGACTACAGCCCAATCCTAATACACACCTCACTCACATTCTCTTCAAGCTCATCCAAAGTGGTTGTTTTTTCTTTTCTGTAGAGTGCTTTTTTGGTTAAGATGCTTAACATGACCCAGTCACAAAATAGGTTTGCCTAAGAGGACAAAATGGTGAGTGACAGTGACTGCACATCTAACATTTCAGAATTCCTGACTTCAACAAGCCTTGAACTTGAACTGTCTTTTTGGCTGGAATAAAACAGAACCTTCTATCTAATACATGTGGCCTCACTATGTATTACTCACCAGTTTGAGGATGACAAGTGCTGCACCAACATTAATCACGGTAGGCACTATGCTGAATTTACCTGCCTGCAGTAAGAATACAATACAGAATCACTCACAGCTGTAATGAATAAACATTTGGACAGTTCAATTTTTAACATTGTATTAGTATTTTTATTATTTTCCCTCCCTAACCAATGTTGCTTTTGTTTTCATCAGCTCACCTTTCCAAAAACAATAATGTCAAACCGAATGCCACTTGCTTTCACCAAGGTCCTGGTCTCCATGCCTTCACTATCTTTATAATATTTTGCAAACCTATTGAAGAAAAACAAATAATCATCATGGGGGCTCAGGAAGCATTAGGGAAAACTTCAAGGCACAAACTGAATTACATTTATTTACATTACAAAAATATAATAATAATAATAATAATAATAATAATAATAAAGACAATAACAGCAGTGGGGAAGGTGTGGATGGGATTTTGATGATACAGAATTTCTTACAAAGACAAATCTACATAATTTAGAGGGGCATGGATTGTATGTTCAACACCACTAGTTAATAATGATCATATCAGTAACCTGAGTGCGGAACCCATACCTAAAGTTGTAGCCAGGGGAAACGTTGTTGTCCGGACTTTTGTTGTCTATCCTCTGGAAGGCATACCTGGGAACACACCTGCTAGCTGACTTGTCCAAGTCACAATCCCAGTTAATCTGTATCCCAATCACACCACCCTTTCCAAACACAAGACACAGTATTAATGTGTATAGTTGAGCTGTGCGGTTTCTCGGATCATTATAAAGGCTAGTCAGTGACCTGTGTTTAACTTGTATTGGATTGAATTTTGAATCATTATCATTTGATTATTAAAATTAAAGAAACCTTGTTGCCTTTCAGAAATAATACCCAATAGGCTTGTAATATTGTAAAAGGCCTAAACTACACTATATGGACAAAAGTATTGGGACACCTACACATTATACCTACAGGAGCTTTTATGACATCCCATTCTAAATTAATAGGCATTAATATCGAATTGGTCCCCCCTTTGCAGCTATAACAGCTTCCTCTCTTCTGGGAAGGCTTTCTACAAGATTTTGGAGTGTGTCTGTTGGAATTTTTGCCCATTCTTCCAGAAGAGCATTTGTCAGGTCACACACTGATGTTGGACGAGAGGGCTTGGCTCGCAATCTCCGTTTTAGTTAATCCAAAGGTGTTTGATAGGGTTGAGGTCAGGTCTCTGTGCGGGCCAGCCAAATTCTTCCACACCAAACTCATCCAACCATGCCTTTATGGCCCTTGCTTTGTGCACTGGGGTACAGTCACACTGGAACAGAAAAGGGCCTTTCCCAAACTGTTTCCACAAAGTTGGAAGCATAGAATTTTCAAAAAAGTCTTGGTAAGCTGAGGCACTAACATTTCCCTTCAGTGGAACTAAGAGGTCTAGGCCAACCCCAGAAAAACAACCCCATAGCATTATCCCTCCTCCACCAAACTTTACAGTTGGAAAAAATGCAGTCAGGCAGAAAACGTTCTCCTGGCACTTGACTGGCCCGCACAGCTGTAGGTGTCCCAATACTTACTGTTTTTTTGTATTAGAGGGCTACTGATAGTATACAGTGTTTTATCAGTAAATGTTGCTATTTACATTTATATGTTCTTAATGTTACCAGATGGCATTTCTAAAACCGTTCTTAAAGGTAAAACAGGACAGTGTGTCTGCATTATTATAGGTTCCTGGATGGCATCCCAAGATTCATATATTCCTACTCAAATTAATGATGCTTAAATGTTTAAATAAATAAAAAACTAAAAGTAATCCTCAACCATTACTTTTCTTGGAAGGATTTTTTACAGATTAACATGTCACAAAACCCCAAGAGCAAACCGTATTGTTTCCTAATAGCACTCAGTAAAAAATTTGTTAAATGAAAATCAGAAACATCCTTAACCTTCAGAGTTCCTGGTTCCTGCTGTAAGCTTATTATGCTTATTTCCTATTACATAACCTGCAGAGCAGTTTGGTCCTAGCCCCGTCAATCAGGGGTCAGAGAAGAAGTGAGAAGAAATGAGAGAATGGCCATACATGAACTGCAATGGTCTGGAAGTCTTCGTTAGCCTCCTCGACAATGTCTTTGAGACGGAAGATGGGGCACTCGGGGTCAGTTGTGCGATTGAATATGCAGCTTTTGAGGTAAGAGGAGTTGATATTGGGCAGGATATTTCTTCTGTGAAAGAAAAGAAAAAGAGACCCAAGTTCTTTCATTTGTCTTTTCATTCATCCGATGAACAGAAAATACACAAATAATTTTTCACTTAATTCCGTCAGAGTCAAAATTACTTACTTGCTGAAGCCAAATTTGGGGAATTTGATGCTGTTTTTTATGAGCACTGTGAACTCTTTGGCCTCTGCCAGTACTGCAGGTCTGTGGGACAACACATAAGATCAGGTGCATTAATAATATTTTACAGCGCACCCATGAATGCCTCGCCATTTCCAGATTTAAAAAAATAAAAAACCTGTCCAATTACAAAAAAGTTTTTTTATCAACAATAATACTCTTTGTGTAGTTTGTTCTAGTTGACTTACGTTGGCATGTCCATCTCTATTTCCAGTGGGCACCAAGCTAGCACCTCGCATGTCTTGGACGTATCGGAATAATTCACACATTGCCCCGTCTGAATGCCTTGAAGGGGAGTTGGAATTCAGGTATAATCTCATTCAGTCCAGGGATTGCGGCATATATAGAAATATAGGTATAATAAAAACGTGACATAACCTGAAAATAACCTAGATAATTCAAAGTTATTATTTTACTGTGTGATGTGACACGATTTTATCCTGCTGCACCAGCAAAAAATCATAAGACACTAGTACAATCACAGTAATGGCTTTCTAAAAGGCACTTTCTTCATCACTGACTAAAAAAAGGTGATTTGTATGTTCTTACCGTTGGAACGTACATCGTTAAACCCAGCGGTACAGTCACTGTCCGTGGTACAAATGGTAGATGGGCTTGGGGACTGGACACAAACATTACAGACATTTCAAGTCTCTTTATTTAGTAAATTTACAGAAAACATTCAGAATACACTGCACTCCTTTTCAGACATTATTTGTCATTATTTGAGAAGAAAACCAATTATATTAAAATCACGAAGAATAATAAAGAGGATAGATGGATCATCTTTTTGGGTGGAGAAAATTTTTTAGTTTGAAATGTTAGCTATAAGATTATGCAACTATAACTTTTAAATTACGCTTTTAAAAAAGGTGAATAAAACTGAAATTCCTTGTTACCAGATTAAAAAACAGAGATGAAAGCAGATCCATATGAGCAACCCTACCTCAGGACAATGTGCCTGTGTTTGGTTCAGAGTGATGATCATATTTGTCAACACAAAGAATGAGTTTGCCTCCTGTTATGAAACATAATGAAAATACAAAATATCTAATAACATGTCTAAATGTTTTCTTTCTGGTTCACAACAACAGCATGATCTCAGCAAACAAAACAAAAAGATGACAATTCATAATTTTGTATTGATATAACTTCCTCTGTAAGGAAGTCAGATTTTCTACATCGGTCTAAACCATTTAGTTATTTTTTCAAAATTTGGAAAAATGAACAACAGCTATGTGGGCTGGATAAAGTAGGATTACATTGGCCTTTACATCGTATTGTTGGCTGGATTTGACCTTTAGATCCTACACTCACGGTACCTGTGGAGGGATGACGTAATCCGCCACATCCCACACCCGGACACCCACATCAGTTGTGTTGGTCAGGGCATTTCCCTTCACTTTAGTGGTGACAGAGCTGATGACTGAATCAGTGTCCTGGTACACCTTTTTGATAATGCACACATACCTGTCAAGTGAGATAACAATGGAACAACTCAAGCACAGTACCAGGTGGGCCAATGGGTATGCCCCTGGGAATGCATTCATTTAATTATCCTGGTGTCTAACGACCCCACAAGAAAACGTTAAAAAGCTTTTTAGAAATGTTTCACTAAAAATACACAATGCAACTCATAAAAGTTAACAGTCATTTGCATATAGACCAAAATCATAAGTTAGCATTATAAATGAGTTAATTTCAGTTAGCATAGTACCTTTGACCCAGTTATATATATATTTTTAGAGAGTTAAAGGGTTAGAGTGCCTCTCTTGGAAAGTTAGCCCAACTCCAGGTGAACAATTCACCTGTGTTAGTCTCATGGTGCTAGTAGTATCTATTTTTCATAATAATTTATTGGTATTTAGCTCGTCAGTTCGCTATGTAGATTTAATGCGATACTCTACGTAGTTTGATTAACTTTACATTAAATGACAATCTCCGCATCATACATATATTTGATTATACCTGAATACATTTGAGCATAGCCTTTCTTGCATTAGACCAGTGGTACTCAATAGGCGGCCGCGGGCCAAATACGGCCCGCCAGCTCACCTTAAAATAAATAATTGCTAATATAATAAATTGTTATCGTCTCGTCTAGCAATAATAGTAAGCATGTACAATTTATACATAATAGTATAATGTATATAATGCGCTGCCTATCAACTTACGGTCTCACGTTTGCATCAGATGTTTGTTCAGCTCATTTTTTTAATTTAGTGTGATGGAAATGGAGCCAAAAATTATTGCAATGACGTCGCAAAGTAGACAGCGAAAACGGTGCATTTAATCCAAACTGGACAGCAGATTTTCTGAAAATTATTCCATACCATGTAAATGCTAAAACGTAGCATTTTCCCAAATTGCGCGATGTTGCTCCAGATGACACAATGAAAATGATTCAAGAATTCATGAACATCTCATCAAAAACTTTCAAATGCGATTTGAGAACTTTAAAATTCTAAAGGATGTGCTTTTATTTGTTCGACATCCGTGACGAAGGTGCCTTTCAATTCGAAATTGTAAGGCTCCAGAGTTCAGACGTCTTGAAAGCAAAATTCAGAGAAGTAGGACCTTTCTGGACTCAATATGCTGACCAATTTCAGAATAGCCAGAACTTAGCCGTGTTTCTTTTAGCGATGTTTGGCTCGACGTACCTGTGTGAATCAGGGTTTTCATCTATGAACATCATAAAAAAACCAAAACCGCAGTCGCCTCACAAATGAGCCTCTCCATCAGTGCACGCGCCTTGCCCTAACCTCCCACAAACCAGTCTTCACAGAGC
>JAOYSI010004797.1:0-10239 GCA_025775065.1 Hiodon alosoides
ACGCTCTCCGCGCTACCCAACACCCACATTACTCACGCTCTCCGCGCTACCCAACACCCACATTACTCACGCTCTCCGCGCTACCCAACACCCACATTACTCACGCTCTCCACGCTACCCAACACCCACATTACTCACGCCCTAGTTATTAGTCATCTCAGTCTGGACTAGGCAATTTTATCCCTGTATCTAGACAGGGACAAGGCAACAGCAGACACACCTTAAGGGCAGATTACGCAACAAGACACGACCAGGCTATGCTGTCAGACGCACACCAAGGTTTACCTTTAAGATTTCATACATGTAGAACCGTATGTCGTAGTCTGAAAGAGTCTGATACAACTGCTGCAAAGACAAAATCCGGAACAAAAAGTCAGCGGCACGTGCTACAGTCTGTGGTTTTAACACCAAATTTCATAGTGTAGTTCATAGTGTTACTAAAGGGAAAACACAATAAATATCTTAACCATTTATAAAGAGAAAGGGTTACACCCTCACCTTGAAGTCTGTGTTGTTTACATGTTCAAAGACCAGGGCTGGTGTCCGAGACTGATGAGCATGTATCAATTAAAGAAAAGTTTTATTATTTAATTTCACATGTCGAAAGCCACTATGGTTATTTGTTATTAAAATAATTTGTTACTTTTTAATTATCTAATTCTATTATTATGAAGTATAAGCCCACTTAATCAGTACTTCTGACACGTAGAATAGCAAACATGAACTTTGAGGCGTAGTGCTCTATCCTGCAGTACAAGTCCACTGATGTTTAAGTTTATCTAAGCCAACCACACCTCCGTACTGCCTGCAAATACAAAAGCAATAATCTGACTTGGATTGTTAAATTTTAAATATTTTATTTGCCAATATAAATTGCAATTACTAATACCAACTGTTAATATAAATACAAATAAGACATCCTGCTAAGAGTGTCCAGCAAGAAGACAGTGGATACATGTATTTACTGATTAACACAATTAATTTAATTCGCAAATCCGTATAATTCAAAGTATAAAAGTTTGCCATCTTTTAAAAACGCAGTATATTAGATGCAAATGTACATCTGAGACACTGACCACAGGATCCTTGACGATGTCTAAAAGCGTGATGATGTTAGGGCCTCCTCTAAGGTTCTCTAGAATCTTAATTTCTCGCTTAATTTTCTTCTTTTTCACAGGCTGTAAAACAAAAAGCATCCACACGGAATGAAACACTGAACCTGCGCTAGAGTTGATCAGCACAGGAAGACCCCAAATCTATTGGGTAAGAGCAGCGCCACACACTCCGGCCCAGCTTATTTCAGCTCTGTGACAGAGGGCACTCTCAGACCTACCTTGAGTATTTTGACAACTACTTTCTCATTGTTTGTGATGTTTATGGCTTCGAACACTTCACTGTATTTTCCTCGGCCCAGTTTTCGAACCAGCTGATAGTCATCTTGATTCCTGAAGCACAGAAAATATTCTTTACACAAAAAGAGGGAAAGTGCCACAAATAAAACATTTTAGATGATTGACATCATAAAAAGAATAACATACAAGTTAATGGTAACTCATAAAATGTAGGACAATTTCTTCTAAGATTAAAAATAACATTTATTCTCAAATAAAATGTATACACACACATTGTATAACTCATACAAGTTTGCTAACGGCTCAGAAACCCTAACCCTATGGCCAATCAGAATGGATATCTACAGAAGAGTGAAAAGCACAGTTTCCCTGCAGACTGCGGACACATGCTCACCCCCATTCTACGACGTGCGACTCGTAGTCCCAGTATTCCCGGGGCCTTTGTGTGTTAACGTCTGGGTAAACTCTGGATCTGCTGGTGACCGGACCCGACATGTTGCTGGAATTGGGAGGTGAAAGTGCTGTCCTTAAAGATCACCTGAAGGCCGAAGAACATCAAAAAACGTGTGGCAAAAAATTACCAGATGCAGAATGCTTTGCGTCACAAAGAAAAACTGACCAGAGTGCTCCCTTTACAAATACAGATTGTAGTTAATTAAAATCAGATGTTCACAAGCACAGGGTCCTCATTTTGACTGAGCAGTGCTTTGGACCCAGGACCCTCTTCTCACCTCAGACAGGGATTTTGAGTCTGCTCAGAGCGGGCAGGAGGGCTGGGCAGGAGACGCGGGCGGAGGGGCATGAAGCTGGAACAACAAAGACAAGTCACTTACAAACCAGCTGAAGGTTACGGCGCCCTTTACAAACCCGCTGAAGGTTACGGCGCCCTTTACAAACCAGCTGAAGGGTACGGCGCCCTTTACAAACCAGCTGAAGGGTACGGCGCCCTTTACAAACCCGCTGAAGGTTACGGCGCCCTTTACAAACCCGCTGAAGGTTACGGCGCCCTTTACAAACCAGCTGAAGGGTACGGCGCCCTTTACAAACCAGCTGAGGGTTACGGCGCCCTTTAAAAGGACCAGGTAACGCACTCATAAATGTATCCTTGTTGCTGAGATTAGGTGTGTAGTTTTGTGCGCTCCATAAAGGTGTTAAGGGTCAGGGGATCTTTGGTTTGAATTTAGTATGTAGTTATAGTTAGGCTGGTATGCATTATATATCTGTATGCATTAGCTTAACTAAAACAACAGTCCTATTTCTTTGTTAGTGACAGATTTTTTTTATCTAACTTAATTTTAATATATGTTGTTCTTATGTGGTTTTCTTAGAACGCACAACCATTATAATGAATTCTCCAAATATAAAAAAGTTACTCCTCTTCAATTCATCTTGTCAAAACTACCAACCTATAAACATTAAACCTTTTTTGACCAGACCCTAATGCAACAGTGTGACAAGGGACCGAACCCTAATGCAATGTTGTGACAGGTGACCGAACCCTAATGCAACATTGTGACAAGGGACCGAACCCTAATGCAACAGTGTGACAAGGGACCGAACCCTAATGCAACGTTGTGGTCGGGTGACCGAACCCTAATGCAACATTGTGGTCAGGTGACCTAACCCTAATGCAACGTTGTGACAGGTGACCGAACCCTAATGCAACATTGTGGTCAGGTGACCTAACATTAACACATTGTGGTAGGGCACACTAGGGGGAAATTACAAGTTTTCAGTTTCAGAAGGTGTTTTACTAAAACAGTTGCAATGCTTTGAACCAAATTTTGGTGTTAGATGACATACAGACTATACCTAACCCTAACCTACAGACAATATACCAAATTTTTGGACACACTGATGTATTTTTATATGTGTACGCATGCATGTATGTATGCATGTACACACACACACACACTTCTACATTAGCTGTTCCTAAGGAGACAGCACATACAGGTTGAATGCAGCAGCACCTAGGGGTGGAGCTGATCGGCAAGATCGGTCGAGAAGCATTCTCACAACCATGCGGACGCGGAACTTGAACCTCCCGATCCTTTGAGCACACTGTGGGCTATTGGCACATATGCACCAGTCCACCTGTCCAGTAGCCAATGAGTGACACCAGTCCACCTGTCCAGTAGCCAATGAGAGACACCAGTCCACCTGTCCAGTAGCCAATGAGAGACACCAGTCCACCTGCCGGGGTCTACGAGGGACACCAGTCCACCTGCCGGGGTCTACGAGGGACACCAGTCCACCTGCCGGGGTCTATGAGGGACAGCTTCCCTGTTCATCCTTGAGGCCATGTGATCCATCAATTCATTTTTAATTGTCTTGCCAAATGTACACCAATAATTACACCCATTCAGTTTTACTATGGCAGACATTGTAGTTTTTAATACAGGGTTAAGCAAGTTCACTCATGAATGTGCAACAAATTGACTGCTAGAGATCAGTGAATCACACGCAAAATCTGCTGTTTATTTTGACCTCCCTCTCAGCTAGTCTGGAAAAAAGTGAGATCGTTTACAACAAATTAAATAATATCAATTTACTAATTAAGAGGCAAGGTCAGCCGAAAACTAGCAGACACCTCTGATCGCAATTTTAAAAACGCTGACGTAAAGATTAAGGTCTGCCTACTGTCGTGCGAGTACATTGAACGTAAAGCATTTTATGTTTTAGCCTCTCCGCTGTCGTCCTTTGCTTACAAAAGCCTTCTTAAGAATGAAAGGCATTCTTTCACTCATCAAATACAAAAAATGGACATGTAATAATAAAGCTCTTACCCCACCAAATAATGTATATACGTTATCTTTCAAAGTACACATTGTGATTGCTTATTGAACTAAATCGCGGCGTCGACTGATTTTTAAACGGCAAATCTTCGTCAGTCCGTCCAACATTCCAAGGAGGACTCGTGAACGTGCCTCTATCCTCTTAAAACCATCAGAACATAACGTGTAAATTCTTCAGTAATTTAAAAACATCCAGGCTATCTATTCTATATCTATTTTTTATGTTATTATAAATTGGATCGACTAACATCGTATGATAACGTTAAGGCCCAATGAAGAGTAGAACAGTATGGGGAGAAATTCTAGGCTAGACACTTTTCAAGCAGGATCCAATTCATTTCAAACTAGCATTTAAGACGTTTGAAGGCAAGCTAAACTATTTTTAAAAAACAAATACAGTCGCTAAAACAGCCTTGATTTAATAAAAACCGTATGGTTTTCATGAGCAACGAGACAAGTCGCAAAGATCATTTAAAAAACGGCCGTAAACATGAAATAGCCAACTAAAGCTCCCGTTGGGTGTTTGGCAAATAGCGCTTGCTTTACACGAAAGAAACTAAAGGATGGATACAATATAAAGTTATATTACTCAACATCTCAAAAACGCAAGCAGTCTAATGTTTTGCAAGAGTTCATTAGGGGCGTAATTTGATAAAACAGTAAATAAGCAAGTTCAATACATGATCGTATAAAAGTAAACTTTTACTCCTTTTTTTATCTTGGAAGCTAACTTGTTCTGCCTTTTTTTTTAAATAACGAGAAACGTTTCCTAAAGAGCTGTACCCATTCAATTCATAGGTGGAAGCATTCGGCTGTTACCTATGCTGCTACGTACGTACCTCGAAAGTATTAAAATCCGCCTGGGCTAACAAGCTACCACGCCTTGATACATTTGTACCCATTCTCCCAAGACCCAACCACTTTGACCTAACATAGGGAAATATTCGACGAATTCATTTTTATTTTATTTTATAAACAAGTGACAGTGTTCTTTAACCAAACAAGTTCCTTCTAACTCGATTTTGGACCTCTCAATTCATGTGTACACCATTAGGATCACGCAACAACCGTGCTAGCAAGCTTGCCTGCATGAGAAAATGTAACTTGCTAGCTAGACAGCCACAATCGCATTTTAGGAATACTTGAAGTATAAATCTATATACGTAAACACGCACATCATTTACATATAATCGGTTTTTAAAAATTAAGTAGCAATGTAGCGTTTTATAATCTATTTCGTGGTTCGTTTGTCTAACGTTAACATAGCTAGCTCTAGTTACAACCATGGGGGGAAAACCCCGACGAATTAGTAAAATCAAGAAAAAACGAGAATTTTTATTATCCCGATTTATAATTGCGTCGGTGCACAATATTAAGCCTCGATGTAAACAATAAAACATTTTTTGGTTTGTTTATATATTCCTTTACGTAAATTATGCACAGTGCATTACCTCTCCGCGTTTGTGGGGTGACAATATGGCGGCTCCAGGCAGACACTGGACTCCGGCGAACAGTTTTTAGATAAAGAGTACAAAGACCTCCGTCCCTCAGGGGGGCGCAAACATTTACTCGTTGGTTTAAAAAATAAATAAATAAATAATAGTAGGGTGGAGCCGCAGCAGGCTACCGTTCTCTCATTAAGTAAAGCGAAGTTTTTGCTTACAAAATACGGGGTGTGGCTTGTATATGACTAATTTGACACCGTGACATTTACTACTTGTAGCCAGTTTATTTATATGATTGCATTTGATATATCAAAATTTTACTGAAGTGAGTGCAAGAGTAAATACCAAATTATAATATAGTATAATTAATTTGGGGGTTACAATTTTACATTTTGAAATTGCCCAACTTTACTTTTCTGATTATTTAAGCATCTGCCAGTTAAATTCAATGTGATACCTGGTGGTGTATCTACTTTCGTGTCTATCTAAAATGCATCTGTCAAAATGGATAGTTGTTGCACTGATAGATCTGTGACTGATTCTAATACACCTCACTAATCACAATATTTGATCGAAGCAAACTAGGCAAGTAATGCTTTCTGCTTAAATGTGTTCTCTTATGATTGCCATGTGTGCTTAAGTTACAACATGCACAGTAAAGTAGAAGTGGGGAGCCTTTTTTCTACCATTCAAAGTGGTATGCTGACCAGCTGATTATTCTTATGTTTCAGATGATTTAAAAGCCCAACTATGTCACTAAAAACTTGCATACAGGATGCCAAGATGGCAGGGGTGAAGATGGGCAAATGTTGCTTACATTTTGCATTTTAATCATTTACCAGAGCGACTTACAAAAAGTGCAGTAGCTTAGAGGTTAACTGCCATGTACATAAAAGGAAGAAGTCATGGAGGTAATTGTTGTGGCCCATAGACACCTGGTCAGATTAATTTAAGACTGGTGTGCAATGCACAGTATTTGAAAAAGCAGCCTAATGCAATCTGCACTACCAAATACTGTCTGGTGTGTGTTATCACTAATGTATCAATTATAAAAAACAGCCTCAAGTCAACACTACCAAATACTGTCTGGTGTGTGTTATCACTAGTGTATCATTTATAAAAAAATAGCCTAAAGTCAACACTACCAAATACTGTCTGGTGTGTGTTATCACTAGTGTATCATTTAAAAAAGCAGTGAAATTATCTCTGCACTACCAAATACTTAATAATTAGGATTTTCATTCTTTTTTTTCTTCTTCTACAATAGTCCCGTTGTGGGGTATTCCATTCATTTATGTGAGTCTGTGTTCATCACAAGATTTTAATAGTTACAGAGGATTTAATAGTATCGAAAGGATAAGGTCAAAAAGCATGGATTTAAAGAAATAATACAAAGTGATACATCACATGTATTTATTGGACTCATTTTTGTCTCAGGCCACAAAGTACTGATTAAAATCTTCTAAAGTTGTCTTCCGAGAAAAATTTGGGAAAGAGATTTGCAGTATGACTGGGAACCCCAGGCCCAAATGCATCAAAACCTTACTAGCTTCCAACTTTCATTCAGATATTTACTTCCTCAAAAGAGAGTCAACATTCTGATCTGAAATCCCTAAATTAGGGCACGTGGAATCCCCCTAGCTGGGAATTATCCTTTACACTTTGATAGAGGACAGGACACAGAAAGCAAAGACAGGTCCTTTTGATTTGGCACAAGATTATTCCAAAATACCCAGAGAAGTGCGAGATGTAACCCTACAACCGTGGACTACTTCTCGGCTTTATAGCCATTCTGATCCGTGTCTGTACAGAGACTTGTTTTACAAGCCTCCATGCAAATTTGTGAAAGATAATACCCAGATGGGTAGCCTTCCTGTCTTGTCTAAACACAGTCCATTCATCTGGAACTGGCAGTTATTCAGCCCGATAAACAACAAACCAAATAGATCGAGTGACGGCTATAGCCATGATTCCAGGGAATCACAATCGCATTAGTCTTAGCGGCATTAGCTGGCAAAATCTCTGCGAGACTTTTAGGCTGGGTCAATGTGTAGGAACTGCTGCAAAATCCCAACACCAACAACCATGACACATAGGGACAGAGGGCATGAACATGACCCAAAGACTTTTACTTAAAGTTTGATGTTCCTCTTGGACATCATGCAGACGTAAATTGTTAGAAGGCTTGTATTTTTAAGTTTCTCTCACATTGCTACCAGACTTTGGGTCCTTTTCCCACTCTGACTTTCTGCTATAAAACTGCTTAGGAGAACGGAAAAAAGTTTTGTGTTCACTTGGCACAGCTGTGATTGCTGCACATGAACATGATAACCAAGGTATTGTTTGGATCCAAAATTCCCCCTTTCTGACAAGGGGAATCCCCCTTGAGCCGGGGCCAGACACACAAAGGGCAGGGAATGATATGCCTTCCCTGAGAAACACAGAATAACAACATTTTGTTGGCAGATTTGATTTCAGCAGTCAAAGCTGGCAGTGGACACTGGCCTATTGGCCCAGCGCGGGCTCTGACCTTGTTACCTAGCAACAGTGCTACCCTTTTAGCAATGCTTGAGCTACTGTACCGGAGAAGCTGAACTTCCAAGAACTTCGGCTTCTACTTTCCTTAAGAAAAGAGAAGGGACTTTTAGGAGTCGAGGGGAAAAAATATAATGTAAAAAAAAGCCTGAAGTAACAACAGGTTTTCTGTCATGTGTGGATGTGCCCACAGGGATAAGAGATTCCTTTTACTAAAGTCTACGCAGAAGACACAGGAATCCTTACATTAAGCTTGCAATTAATGTAACACAAGATGGTGCTGTTTTTTTTCACTCCGTCTTTCACAAGTCTGCTACAGAAATGGACCGGCCCCCTCACCTTCCTGGCATTTAAAGAGATATAAAAGCCACAGCCTCTGCCTATGCTTTGAAACCCTGTAGGAGTGCAGTATTCAACATTGTACACCACCTCTTGGGAGACCTTACCTTGCCCCCAAACATGCTGTGCAGGTATGTACTTAGGCCATAATCGTATTCTCTATCTTTTTTATTTTTATGGTGCACAACAATGTTGTATGAAAATGTCTATGTCTTTGTGCTCTACCAAATTCCCGTTCTGTGTGTCTTCTCATAGTTTTCTATTTTCTTTTTTGCAAAAACAGTACATTTCTTTTTGGACAAAAAGAGCATCATGTTGTGAATGTACTTAAGTCAAATAATCGAGTTCACCTCTGCCCATGTTCTTCCCTTTGGAATGAATTGATAACTAATATGTTAAACAGACATATAACATTTATGAGGATATTAGTCTAATTGATTCGGAGCACCCATAAACAGGGATATAAAAACTGAAGAATCGTTTATTTTTTTTATATTTTTTTTATTTGTTCAGCAATATTATGCCAGTTCAGGAAACACACATGTGGAATTTTTATTAGATCCTTTAATTTGAGCACTTTAGGGTAAGATGAGGGTCTTAAAGGGGCGAGAAGTGAAGTCTCGTAAAAAGAAAAATGCTGTCATATCACAGCCTAAAACCTCCTATATTGCTAAACTTTTTATTCATATAATACAAAGATGGGTTGACTATTGACTGGCTGTTTTGTTTACCTCAAGTGCTATTGTAATTTTTTTGTAAATCAAACTTAACTATCTTCATATTGTAAACTGTCCTGAAAAAATGTAAAGGTAAATATTAAAATATAATTCCAATATTGTGTCCCAGGAACATTCTCATCTACGGCTCTCTGGCAATGCTGCTTGTCCAGGCTGACCCTGACCAAGGTGAGTTCACAAGGGGAACCTCAGATAAATTTACCAGGTAGCTGAGAGCTGTGAAGCCAAATCTCACTAAATACATAAACGCTAATGATGAGGTAAGCACAGGACAAACAGCGTCACTCGACTTAGCCGAGGTAACTGCACAGGCAAGCGTGAGGCCTGATGTTGCACCACTGCACAGGCAAGAGTGAGGCCTGATGTTGCACCCCTGCACAGGCAAGAGTGAGGCCTGATGTTGCACCACTGCACAGGCAAGAGTGAAGCCTGATGTTGCACCACTGCACAGGCAAGAGTGAGGCCTGATTTTGCACCACTGCACAGGCAAGAGTGAGGCCTGATTTAGCACCACTGCACAGGCAAGAGTGAGGCCTGATGTTGCACCCCTGCACAGGCAAGAGTGATGACTGATGTTGCACCACTGCACAGGCATGAAGCAAGGTGTTATATCACACGACACAATACCTTGCACAGATAACTGACTCAATGAAATGTCCGGCCCTCTGTAATTGACAGGTCACGACTCCACCTCAGATGAAGCTCCAACAGGTAAAGGCTTGTCCCTTGTCTCATGTCATCCGAACCAAATCAAACTTGAAAACAGTCTGGTGTCATCTGGTGCATTGGTTGACTTGCTAACCAACAGGCTTCTTAAACTTTTCACAGAGAGCGTGAGCTACATTTTCTCTGACCAGCCAAATGGTAAGTACAGTGGCCAGTGAGGAAGGGTTAGGGTTAGAGTTAGGTAAATGGTAAGTACAGTGGCCAGTGAGGAAGGGTTAGGGTTAGAGTTAGGTAAATGGTAAGTACAGTGGCCAGTGAGGAAGGGTTAGGGTTAGAGTTAGGTAAATGGTAAGTACAGTGGCCAGTGAGG